>JAFIRS010001916.1:0-274575 GCA_018342105.1 Gonioctena quinquepunctata | reverse complement strand
TCCGTCTCTCAATTATTCAATTTGTTCTTACTGAGGAATGATTTGAATACTTCATATCAAGATTGGCTATATGATGAGTTATAAAACTTCAATGATGACGATGATGAAGATTGATGAATAACAACATACTCATTAATATATAATGATCCATACTCTCATGAATCCTTTTTAAATTATCACCGTACGAATTTATTTGTTTCTTGTAAGATAAAAATGTGAATAAACTATCATTTCATATAATTAAATCCTGATAAAAACATAAATTTTCCAAATATGTATATATATATACAGTGTGACCCATTTAAAATGGAACCACCCCTGTGAAATACGCATTTTTCAGTCAATCTAAAAAAAAATTTTTGTAATATTGAGTATCAAAAACTGTATATTGACACAAATTTTCATAACTTTAGTTTCATTTCCAAGGCACTCTATGGTTTTTTTTCTTTGTCAAAAACGGCAAAAGTTTATTAGGCAATTTTTGTTTTGAAATTTGACTACACCACTAGATTTGCAGTCGTAATTAATGAAAACCATCGGAATTTCATGAAAAAATATTAGTTAACAACGAAGTTACAACATTTTCAATTTTGGAAACAAAGTATTTAATTATAATTTTTATTTAGATTATAGACATATTTTGAATCTGGCAACACTGCCGATACAAAGTATAACACCAGTGAATTCGTACAGCGGAAATCCGAAGTCAATAGCTCATTCCGTTCTACAGTTATAACTCCTGAAAGTATGGTAATGTGAGCGATTTGTGGTGCACTAACTCACAGCCTACTATTGATTTAGTACAATACCTATGCCCAATGTATTAGTTCAGCTTTCCTCAAATCATTGATACCTTCTCTAAAAGCTTGTTCTAGTTGAGTTTTGCAGAATTTAAAACGAACATTTTTTGTCCTGCTCTCTGTTTTATTATCGAATAAATAATTTTGATACTTTAAAACTTGGTTTGGTTTATTTTGTTTTTATCGGCTATTGAAAACTGCATAACTTGGAAATGAATTTTCAATTTTCTGTCTGTACGTGAATATAATTCACGAATCCAGTGGCGTAGTCAGATTTTCATTACAAAATCGCTTCCACCACAAATCGCTCACATTACCATACTTTCAGGAGTTATAACTGTAAAACGGAATGAGTTATTGACTTCGGATTTTCGCTGTACAAATTCACTGGTGTCGGCAGTGTTGTCAGATTTCAAATATGTCTATAATCTAAATAAAAATTATAATCAAATACTTTGTTTCCAATATTTTTTTATGAAATTTTCATGGTTTTCATTTATAACGACTTCAAATCCAGTGGTGTAGTCAAATTTCAGAACAAAAATTGCCTAATGAACTTTCGCCGTTTTTGACGAAGAAAACAACCATAGAGTGCCTTGGAAATGAAACTAAAGTTATGAAAATTTGTGTTAAAATACAGTTTTTGATGCTTGATTTTCAAAAAAAAAATTTTGAGAATAACTGAAAAATCCGTATTTTACAGGGGTGGTTCCATTTTAAATGGGTCAGACTGTATATATATATATATATATATATATATATATATATATATATATATATATATATATATATATATATATATATATATATATATATATATATATATATATATATATATATATATATATATATATATATATATATATATATATATAATATAAAACTTTCGGCCATAAGTCAACAACTGTATGTTGAAAATATTCATCATTTTTTTTTGTACTACAATTATCCTTCAAAATAGGCGTTGAAGTATAATCTAATTATTATCTAGAGCTTTCGTTGGACCTTTAACAACATAAATAATTATTCAATGAAGCTGTGTTATGAAGTCATCAAATTATTATCCACGCACCTACATTCACAGCGACATTTTAAATGGGTCTGGGGGATGTTTGGCCCCTAGAATTGGACTGGTTGCTCACAAAAATTTCGAAATAGTTTCCTGAGCATCATATATAAGGATTAAGACTCAGACTATGAGTGAAGTTAAGTTATTTTTTGCGAGCTTTCAAGCGTCTGGCGGAAATTATCGCCGACGAGAAGTGTTTCGCAGTGTTGATTATGCATTTTTAAAAACATTATAGGAAACATACATGAAAAGCAGCACTCAGAATTTAATGAAAATGAGTTGAATTTTTACGTATCTTTAGCACCTGGTACCTGTATATTGGCCGTCAGACCAAGGTAGCAGGTATGTATACCTTCAATGTACAGACTAATACTACTCTACCACACACATTTTGTTTCTCAGGAAATAAGTAACATCTGGGGGCCCTGGGATCTTGGACTAAGATATGTATCTGGTATCATAGCAAACATTATCAACTTTTTAGTAGAAAAAGTTCATTTTCCATCTGACTTTAGGATCGGAATTGTAAGCACAAGTTTCAAGAAAAGTAATCAATTATGCCTCGATAACTTCCGCTCAATAACGGTGTCGAGTGTTTGGTGTGAAAAAATCGAAAAATGTATCTATAAGCAAATGATTTCCTTTTTCTCATAGTACAATGTCATAACTGAACATCACAATGGCCTTCTGCCAGGGAGATCAACGGGTGGTGAATCTATTGCGTTTCTCAATTATATTCATACTTCATTGGATAAAAAAATCTGTCGATTCAATTAATACTAATATTACAATCAATCAACTAAGTGAATTGGGTTTCCGATGTGCATTTCTCTCGTGGATGGCTTCATACGTTGAGTTCAGAAAAATTATAGTTGAAATTGACGAACAGAGATCTCTCCCACATGATGCGGATAGTGGTGTACCTCAAGGATCCATCCTTGTGTATATAAATGATCTCCCTAAATACATCTGCACTAAACATCTAATTTCATATGCTTTGCTTTAATACAACTGAAAAACATTTTTGTGTCGAGTCAGTGGATCAGCGTCTGTCTATTACGCTATCGTTCATTCCCACATTTCCCATTCTGGGGTGGTGTAGCGGACGCATTCAGAGTTTTCATTTCTCGAAAAAGGACCATACAATCAATTTCCAACATAGATTATAGAGAAACATGTCGTTATCATTCCAAAGAACATGGAATTCTCACATTATTCTCTATATACATCTACAAATGCATTCTATGTGCTGAAAGTAATTATCATAAATTTTCTCTCAACTCTGAATACAACGACAACTCAACTCGCTCTTCAAAACTTATTGGACCTCCCAAACATGGAACCAGTCTGTATGAAAAAATCCCAAATTATAAAGCAATTTATTTTCTGAATCAGTTGCTCACCTGTATGAGATTGAAAGACAATCTCAATGTATTCAAACGTAAACTCAAGAACTTTTTTTCACGACAAAACTGAATTTTTGAACAAAAAGTAACCGTGATTTCTCATTAGTATTAACTTGTAGAATAGGAACCTACTGTAACTTTACAATGCAGCTAGGCACTTTTTCTCAATGATTTATCCTATATCATGTACCTGTGATCACGAGGATGCAAAAAGTATCTATTTATTTGAGAAGAACTAAATTCCATATAGGGTGTTCAAGGATGATTGGCACATGGCCATTTTTTGTTTGATTGATAGTGTATTTCTCCGGATAGAGTGAAGTAAGTGGTCGTGTACGATCTGTCGTCAGTATTATCAACCGTTTAACAGTTATTCATCGAAAATTTTTTATTCAAGGTTATCAAATTCTTCGATTGAGACACTGTGCAGCTATCCCTTATAGTGAAAATAACGTAAGGCAAGCCTTCCTCCAGGTATCTCAAAATGCCCCTCACACGTGAACAACGGACAGAGATCAAAACATTAGCTGACGAATTGGTAGAGCCAATTTGTCTAGATGATATCTTCGTAAAAACGCCAGCAGATAAGGCTTCGGCCAATATGCAAATCATGTTGAATGAATAACTGAATATATTTGAAACGAAACCAACCCAGGTAAAAACTAGTTTTCAAAAACTTGAACAAAGATACGAAGGAAAGATCGATAAACCACCCGAACAGGTCAATGAACTGAAGTGAAACCCCCGAGATTGAAATCAGGATTCGCCAAATATCAAACAGATAGTTTCTGGATTGAAAGAGATGGAGCAGAGGGAAAATAATGTCTTAGTGTTCAATATTCCGGAGAATAACCCAGATTCAGTCGACTGTGTCAAGAATTCATGCGCCAAAGTCATTCCAAACATAGTAAACTGTAACATTCGAGTAAGCCGGCTAGGAATTCAACAGGCCAATGAGTCTCACCCAGTTGAAATATCCCTATCTAATAATGAGTAAGCTCAGCTCTTGCTGCATAACAAAAATAAGATCGAAGAGATCAACGGGTTCGAAAATATTCAGATCAAAGCAGACCTAACTATAAATCACATAGAATACAATCGCCAAATTTGGAATGAACTGAAAGACTTACGCGGCAACGGCGACGAAGGAGCTTACACTGCCAACAAAACAGCATCCCATAATAAGGAAAAAACCAGCTTGCTCATGCAAAAAGTCGCATGTAGTAAAGACCTATCGATATATTACAAAAATTGCAATGAACTGAACTCAAAAACCCACACTTCTTCGAAAAATGTTCTTGTGAGTGATTGAAAAATCATGGCTATCACAGAGAGTTGGTTGAGGGATGGTGTTTTGGGTTCCGAACTATTTCCAGGCGATTATGGTGGTGGTGGTGTTCTACTTGCGATCAACAGCAACTATTATGCATCTGAACTATGTGTCCCATTCACTCGATTGATGTTATGAGTGTGGAAATTATGAATGACTTAAAACTACCAATTTATGTTATAACTATATTGCCCCATTAACTAATTTTGCAGAATACGACGAGCTGTTTGAATTTTTGAAAAACCTGGATCACATCAATAACTCCAATATTTGAGATTTTAGTTTTCCAGATTTACAACATTTCTATGATACAAATGAATCTTCAGATTCAGTTTCGAAGCTTAACTCATTCATCAGCTATTGTAATATCACACAGAGTAATTTTATCGAAAACGATAACGACAGAATTCTAGATTTTGTACTTTTTCCTGAAAATATTAACAGTGAAGTGCTTCTCGACTCCAACCCACTATGTACCATCCTAGCTCAGTTGTGAATTTGGAACTTGATTGCGAAACTAAGAAGATTTCCATATCGAGTACCAAACGTTATAATTTTCGTTTAATTGATAATAATGAGTTCATCCTACTATTCAAATTTATTAATTGGGATTTCTTGGAAACAATTTCTGATGTGACTCAAGCCTGTGAAAAATTTGATACCATCATATTTGATATAATTCGTCAATGCACTCCAATCCAAGTCAATAGAACTCGCAAATACTCCACGTGGTTCACCAAAAATCTGATTAATAATATAAAAAAAACATCACTACAACAAAATGTATAGAAAACGCAAAAATTATTTCTATCTGGCCCGCTGCAGACACTTGCGACGACTAATTAAACATGACATCAATTTGGCATACTCGGAATTAAATAAAGAATCGGAAAATAATTTGTCGTAAAATCCTTGCGAATTCTGGACTTTTCAAATTAAAAAAAAAAACTCGTATTCCTGAATATATGTTCATAGACGACGTCCAACCTAACATCGCCTCAATGTACTGTTGATGCGTTTGCAATCACTTCAGCAGTGTTTCCGATACGAGTTCTCTGAATGTTAGCACTTCAGAACATACCATCAGCTCGAATCATACTCTGCCTATCACGGATATTTCTGAAAACCTAATTCTTGCAGCACCAAAGAAGTTGGAGAAGGAAATGACATGTGGACCAGATAATATTTCCGTTACATTTGTTAAATCCCACGCGAAGGTATTTTGCCGACCTCCCCTATCGATTTACAATATTACTCTGAGAACTGAGACATTTCCTAATATCTGGAAAAATTGGAGAGATTCGTGACTACATACCTATGTCGCTGATATCAATGTTCTCCAAACTCTGTGAAATAACTCTTTTTGATCTCATTTACCCTCATGTTGGAAACTCCTTGTCAGAGTTTCAGCATGGCTTCATGAAATCTAGAAGCACAGTGTCGAACCTATGCACTTTCACTCAGTATGTCTCAAATGCACTCGATAATCGTGGATGTCATTTATACTGATTTCAGTGAAGCCTTTGACAAAGTTTCACATAATCAACTTTTACAGAAATAAGCAAATTTTGGAATACATCCAAGTATCATTGAAATTCCACCTCAATGACAGAAATCTATTTCTCCACTATGAAGGTATGCAGTCATTCAACTTTATAGCTCATTCAGGAGTACCTCAAGGATCTAATCTGGGGTCTCTTTTGTTTCTTCTTTTTAATCATGATATTTGCACTTCAGAATCGAACAAACTTCTTTTTGCAGATGATATGGAAGTCTTTACAAAAATCCGAAATATTGAAGATTGTTTCCGTTTACAAGACGATTTGAATATTTCTGAATGGTGTACTGAAAATATGTTACCTTTTAATGTTGAGAAATGCAAAATCATGAGCTTTTCTAGAAAAGAATCTACGATTTCATTCAATTATGAGATCGATAATGGTGATCTGAGTCGGGTGAGCGATTGCAAGGATTTGGGAGTCATAAATATTCAATTTGAACATGGCAAAAAACATAGCAAATGCCAACAGAGCTCAGAGATTTTTTATACATAATTGTGAAGAAACCGAAAATATTAAAGCAATTCAATCTGTTTATTAGTACTAGTAGTAGTAGTATTTATTCAACTAATTTCTATACATTTCTGCACAATATATATATATATATATCTTGTATAAAAAAAAATAAGTTAAAAATGCACACATACATATACCATTCACACATATAGAATCTAAGATGTGTTAGCAGGAATAATCACATGAACTTGTACTCGTAGGAGTAAGTAAGATCAGTTCGCTTCATTCAACAAATTCAGAGTTATGGGGAATCGGAAATAGCGAAACTCTGGAGTGGAATGAAAACAGTGAGTTTGAATAAAATATTTCATTTTACTCTTGAAAAGAATTTGGGGAGGATCTTTGTAGGACTCTGGGAGTTTATTATAAAGGCAAGGTCCAGCGAATTCTCCCTAGATTTATTCAACCTAAATCCCCCCATTAAATTATCGAGTGGAATATATGCGAATGAAACAATGAAAAATAAGCAATTTTAAGAGCTGTGGAGCTTAGCATTTGTTTTAGTCTTAGGAGCATAAAAATTACACTCGATAATTTCCTTCATGAATAATGTATGTGACTGACCCAGGACAAATTGTCATCAATAAATACTTCTGATAATCTCACTACTAAACCCTGTGTTACATCTGTATGTGAGGGGATGGTTAAAGATTGCTTGATTCAGATTTAATTTATTCGCTGTAAACCATTTGTTTGCTGCATAGTACGTAGCAAGTTGGGTACTGCAGTGCAGTATTTAACCCATCTCAATTTAAACATATATCAGCTCTAGAAACTAATATTCATATTTTTATATATATACAATATCCATCCTGAACGCCAACAATGTTACAATTCACTGCTAGCAGAGTTTGCATTCGTCAGCTTGAGATAACGGAGAGAAATTGCAAAAATGATACTTGCAAACAATTTGATAAATAATCACATAGATTCAGCGTCACTTCTCTCTACACTAAATTTCAATGTACCTCGTTTCTAGGTCTAACCTGATTTTTCGAATCGATGTGCCAAATTCACAACATCACTTCAATAGTCCGATATCATCTATGTGAATGAGTTTATATAATGTTCCGTCAGTTTATGTAACTTTTTCAGATTTGAAACAATTCAAAAAATAAGTGTACACTCTTATACTATGTATTTTCAAATTTTATATATTTTTTATTTCATTACCCATTTTTTTTTGCTTTTTTTTTACTGATCTGATGACTTCCACCCACTACTCAAATTGTTATTATTATAAAGTGCTTCTCAAAAGTCCCTTTCCCCCTCTTATTTTTGGAACGATTATACATAAACAAGTGAAATTTGGAAACTGAATATTAAAGGTTGTAAACTTCCCTACTAGTAATGATAGATGACGAAATCGTCAAAGATGACGTCACAAGGCCATTGTGACCGATAATTTTAAATGGAACCCTACGGTAAGCGAGACCTCTTTCAAAAGGTATCGAAAAAACCCATTCAATGATACTTATTTTGTTTGTGTTTATGACAGTTTTGGCAACTCGCTTCTGAAAAACGCAAAGCTGTGATTGAATTGAATCAGTTAATACTGAAATTCCAAATTCAAGCTCCGCCTCTGGATAGTTGTCAAATAAGCTGATGTTTTTGTTAGTCTCCCTAATTTGACGTTTTTGTAATTGTCCAAGTTTTGTACATTTAATAATTCGTGTATTGTTGATCGAACGTTTAACTGTTTTAGCAGCTTTTGGTACTTTCAATATTTTTGTACATTTTAATAATTCGTTGAACTGTTGTGAGCCGAACGTTAAAGTGCTTCAAGAAGGGAAATGGTACGTGCTTTAGGTGAAAAAGTAGCAGCGATCCTAATTCTTGGTGAAACTGGACAAAATATTCATGCAGCAGAACTCATTTTCAATGAGAGGTTTCCCGATCGCCCCGTTTCGAAGACTTATTTGGAGGACCTTCTTCGTAAGTTTGAAACAACGGGTAGTATTAATGATGATGAACGATCTGGCAGACCACAAATTTCTGATGAAAAAAAAATTGATATACTGGCAGAAGTAATAGTTGATCCAACTTCTTCAACAACTCACGTTGCATCTACCTGTGAAGTCAGGCAAAGTACAGTACACAGGGTGTTGAAAAAAAACAAATTGCCTCCATACAAATTGAAAATGTTTCATCAACTCTCAGACGACGACCCAGACCGAAGACTAGAATTTCGTGGAAATATGGAAACTGAAATTAACCAACAGCCAGACTATGTCAAAACAATTTGTTTTAGTGACGAAAGTACTTTCTATCTAAATGGAAATGTAAATACACAGAATGTGAGGTATTGGAGTGACGCAAATCCTCACCTGTTTCGTGAAACACATACCCAATTTCCCCAGAAGGTGAATGTTTGGGCAGGTATCCTGGGAAACGACATCGTTGAACCCCTTTTTTCAAATACTGATTTAACTGGCGAGGTTTATCTGGAGCTGTTGCAAAACGCAATAGAACCGTTAATCCTTGAAATTTTTGAGATCATCCAGATGAATTCGGCAATGTGGAAATAACATCCCAACAGGATGGTGCTCCTCCACACTATTACGGTGCAGTAAGACGGTATTTGGATGAGGAGTATCGTGGTAGATGGATTGGACGACGAGGTTCAACGGAATGGCCAGCTCGATCACCGGACCTTACACCTTTGGATTTTTTTTGTGGGGTCACTTTGAATCAGAGGTTTACGCCACTGAACCTGACAATATTGACGTTTTAAAACAACGTATTGTTGCAGAATGTGAGGCTGTTTCCGCAGACACATTTTCAAAAGTACGAGAAGAGTTTAAAAATAGTATAATTCATTGTCAGGAACTGAATGGAGGTCACTTAGAGCAATTTCTTCTTGTAGATACTGATTCTTGAATCTGTAATTAATATCATACTGAATGGAATTTAAATTTTAATGTTTACTAATGAGCCATTAAAACTGCCATAAACACAAACAAAATTAAAATCATTGAATAGGTTTTTTCGATACCTTTCAAAAGAGGTGTCGCTTGCCGTAGGGTTTCATTCAAAGTTATTGGTCACAATGGCCTTGTGATGTCATCTTTGACGATTTCGTCATCTATCATCACTAGTAGGGAAGTTTACAACCTTTAATATTCAGTTTTGAAATTTCACTTGTTCATGTATAATCGTTCCAAAAATAGGAGGGGGGGTAGGGTCTTTTGAGAAGCACTGGATACTGCTGTAATTGAGCTCTGTCCTGTTGGATGTATTATGTCTGATTAAATATATGAATAAATAGAATAAATTCTCCTGTAATGAGAAGATGTGAATGTCTATTCTGCATCGATTTGTATAGAACTTGGTTAAGAGTGAAATTTTCTATTATCCACGAGTTTACATTTGAACTGATTTCAAAGGGGTTTTCATTTTTAGAAAGGTGGAGTGAATCCTTCATTAGAACAATCAATAGAGATTTTTTCGTGAAAAAAATACTACCAGGAAACCGACTGCGCCATCATACTGAAAACGGTCCGTATTAAATCCAGTTATGTTTTCTTCTCGCAAGTGTCATTGTTGTGAACATTTGAATGCAAAAAATCAGTTCTTTTTAGTTTTTTGCTTGTAACATGGAGACTGACGAAGCAATCTAGATGCTTTTAATGGAGGAGTTGTAGAGAATCAGAATCATGGGAAAATGAACATTATCACGACTCGATCGGATAATTAGTCACGGAGAAAAACTGGAAAAGCCAGAAAAAAACAGAATTTTGAAGAAAAATCATGTTTTCGCCATTTTCCGGGATGCAGTGCATGGTTTCCACGACATAGTAGTGATTGATAAATACTTTGTGTTTGAGAAATTGAGGCGCTGTCCAATCATTAGTTTTGGCATAATTGCAATCTGAACTTTTCAACGCACTTTATTGCAGCAGACCTGGATGCTCCATAGGTGGTCCGATTTCAATTTTTCTGAAAGATTTTGAGAGAAGAAGTATAGTACTACGAAATGTTCATTTTCGTTTCGCGTTTAAATGCTGCAAAAAAAGTGAGAAATACTTGCAAGCATGACTGAATACGGGCGAGTGCATGAAAGCGGCTCAGGAGTAGGGGTGGAGCAGCAGATTCATAACGGGAGCAGCGCGCTTGTATTACTATACTTACGCTTTCCCGCGACTGCTGCTCTAGCCTCACTACTCAGCCGCTTCCACGCACCCACAATTTGCAATTATTCATCACCTATTTTGCAGCATTTTAATGCAAATTGAGAATATAGTTTTTGTAGTAATATACTTCTACTCTCAAAATATTTTCGGAAAATTGAAATCGGACCACCTATGGAGTATACAGGTCTGCTGCAATGAAGTGCGTTGAAAAATTCACATTGCAATGATGCCAAAACTGATGATCCGACAGCACCTCTATTTCTCACACATGAAGTACATATTAGTCACTACTACGTCGTGGAGAGCCTGCATTACAACTCAGAAAGTGGTGGAGTAATTGATTTTTGAAAAAATGCAGATTTTTTCTATTTTGTCCGGTTTTTCTCCTTCACTAATTATCTAGATTGCTTCATTAGTTTTCATGATACAAGCAAAAAAAATGAAAAAAAAATAGATTTCTTGCATTTGAATGTTCATAACAAATCTAACAATGACACTTGCGGGTAGGAAACATAACAAGATATAACTATGGATCTTCTTCAGTGAGATGGCACAGTGGGTTTCCTGGTAGTATTTTTGTCACAGAATCAATAGAGCAGAAAATTCCTATTGATTGGCCCATATGGACACCCTACAGTGGTATGGAAGTTTCTGAGTCCTGAAGTCTGTGCTACTGCATCTCAGTTTCACCCACCAAGAACTCCACCCGATGGCACTGGAGCCCTTGACCCATTGTATCTTACCCTATATGAATACAGGTCCGAGAGATCTCAATTGATCTGCTACATAATAGCTCTCAATTCCTCTCTCCTAGATATTTTGTTTCACCATTTCGTATCCATGATTCCTGATTTAGGGCCACTCCACTCCTAGCAACTGCAAGTACTGCCGTGGCTACCTCACATTGCTGGATGTTCGTCTGGAGGGCCCTTATCGTTTGTTCAGTATCCTGAAGAGTTTCGTCCCGATCCTGTAGAACGCTCGGAATTGTATCATATCCAGTGCCCTGCGAGAAACCAAGAAGGCCAAGAGTTGTCCCCATTTCCTTTTGATATTTTGGTTCTGTGAGCATTCGTTCCCAAAAGTGAAGGAGAATGGGTTGGTCCAGCCCTGTGGTGCACCTTGCACAGGCCTTAGGCTGATAACTCCCAAAATTTTGACCTGTTTCTCGGAGGCTTCGTTGCGGCACCGTCTTTTTCGAGACCCCCGTACCATACATCCGTGCACGGTGCTCATAGCTTGGATTAAGGTCTGTTAGTTGATTTCAAAGTGTGCTATTCGTTCGAAATGGATAAATATATAGATTGTTATTTGCTTTCGGAATCAATTGACATGATTTATGAACTTGAGGCTAGCGATTCATCATCAACAAGAATTCCTCAAAACATCGTTAACGCCAAACAATAGAAAAATGAAACTCACAGAGAAAAAAATCTGGATATTCCAGTGAGTGTTACAGGAAATCGCGCAAATTTGAGAGTTTCAGCGGAGAAATTGGACATCGGTCGAACCTTAATTCAAAATATTCTGAGAATTGATCAGAGTAGAAGCTTTAATTATACTTAGTGAAGTGTTGAATTGAATTTTTATTCAGAACAGTTTTGGTTCTCCGACTTCTGGCAAACACAACGGTTTATCAAACTCTCCATTGATTTTCTGCTGGGTTACCCATAGAATCTCTATTGATTTCTTGTTGCCAATGAACAATTTTCATCGCTAGTCCCATGTTTATGAATTCTGCAAATGATTTCCGAACTCGAAGAGTTCATAAACAAATAATGTTCATGGAGTATTCTGATCGATCCCAAAAGTGAATAACATTATTCCAAACGAGTATAAGTGTAAGGAATAAAAAATCTCAAATCACTCAAATCCCATAGAATATAGGGAAAGGAAAATTCAAAACAAATCGATACTGTATTGAATTCTGCATCTGATGAGATACTCATTCACAGCGTATTCATGATAGCGAATAGCTCCAGATTAGGTAGATCTATCTCTTCTATTTTATGTTATCCGAGGTATCGTGCCCTCGGATTTTGCAGGGTCGTGCATTTTGGGAGAATGTGGATAGAGCATTCGTCCTATTCTTTGTAAAATCTCATCCGAATTCCTTAAAGTGCCCTCTCAACCGGCAGTGCCCTGTTAGAATTCCCGTAATTATTCTGAGCCCGTTTTTGATTTTATTGGTGCAGTCATCTGATCTCTTCTGGTCGGAGTTTCCCAGTAGTATCTTGGCCTGCATCATTCCTTGTGATCCTATCCAGTATTGGGATCTTTCGTTTTTATGCTTGTTTTTCAAGTTCATCAAGTATTGTGCTGGTGCTTCCGCAGGAGGGTTCAGGTCACAGAAATGGCGTTTCGGACCCTTTTTTGCAAGTAAGTCTGCTATTTTATTAACCTCCACTCGAGTGTATCCCGAAACCCATATGAAGGTAACAGTGTTGTTCTTGCCTTGATAATTCACTTTCTCTAGGCACTCAGTAGGTGTACCAAACCTGAAAAAAATACTTTACGACGGTCATATGTTTACTTGGGACCAAAACTATATAACGCTATACCACCAGAATTGAAAGAAATTAACTCTACTCCACTCTTTGAAAGACACTTGACGAATTGGATGACACAAACAGACAGACTGAAAATCCATTAACTTTTTGACCTGACTTTGAGGTTAACTTTCTGAAAAAAAAATTGGCAATTTTCTGAATATAGTGATAAAATTGTATAGTACATATGTTTGTATTTCATATTGTATTATTTTAATATGATGTGTATATTTATATGTATATAATGTTCATGTAAATATTTGCTGATTGATGTATTCTCTGTATTATTATTGCTATTATCATCATTAATTTCAAAATAAGTAATCCCATGCCAAATTTTTTCTCCTCTCAAATATTTCTGTACTATTCCATAAACACAGTTATTATTATAATCCCACTATGTACCCTATTACCCATGCTCGAGGGCAACCTTTTATGGGTTAACTATATTTATTCCTCTACACCCATATACTATTATGAACAAATGTATATCACTACCGAAGGGAAATGAATATATTATTATCATATATTATTATTATTACTCCTGAACCATCTTGGAGTTGATTACATGAGAGTTCAGAGCATTAATGGCTGCTTGGCTCTCCGATATGATGATGATTTTTTGTCTGTGATTTTTTTTTCTATATTGAACTGGACACGTTTTTCAATGGCGAAGATTTATGCTTGGAAAATGCTCGATGATCTGCCCAGACTTTCCGAGTATTTGGTTTCGGGCCCACATACTCCTATCCAAGTTCCTTCTGTTGTTCTGAATTACATCTTAACCACGTTCAACTCTATCAAGAAATACTTGAAGATGATTATGAGGAAATAATCCGATTTTGGCAAAGTGGTGAACAGTGTTCAACTGTTTCAAATAACTTTGTGTTCACTGATAAAGCTACTTTCCACAAAAATATTTTTAGCACAACTTCCATTACTATTCCCGTATCGCTGTTTCAAACTTTCCATTCACTTTGTCTTTTCGGTGGTCTGTGGAGTGATGCATATCCGATTTTCGGGCCGTAAGTTACAGTAAAAGCTTCAGTTACACTCAATGAAGTGTTTGAGAACAGTTTTGGTTATCCTACTTCTGGCAAACATATTACAGTTTCATCGAAATGGTTCATCAAACTCTCCAATGATTTTTTGCTGGGTTACCTATAGTATCTCTCTTGATCATTTATTGTTGCCAATGAACTATTTTCATTGCTAGTCACATGATAATGAATTTTGCAAATGATTTCCGAATTTCAAAAGTTTATGAATAATTGATTATCCAAAACCTAAATAATATAGTTAAGTTCAATACAAATCGAAATGGAATCCAATTTTGCATCTGATGAGCTACTTATTCATTGAGTGTTCTATCTGGAAAAAACAGCTTTCAATCAATTGAAAAATGCCTAATTGACCACTTAGCTGTGGACACTATGTAAGAACTACTGTCATTCTCATTGCATGGACTTGGAGCACTATGCGTGTACTCATTTTGATATGAATTTGGACGCTTCTGCTCCGAAACTGCAAACGTAATTTTCATCAGTGCAAACTTTGAAAAAAGCAATGAAAAAAAAAAAGTTCAGTTAATGACCTTTCATAGTTCTCTTATATTGTGCCACTATAAAAAATCAATAAAATAAAATTTACCTAGCTTGCATGGAAAGGTAGATCAAATATGCAAACATTCACGTCAACAATGTATTTCTGTTGTACAAAATAATGAACGAAAGAAATGAAAAGTGAAAGTGTGAAGATGAATTTAAATGAAAAAAAAGAGAATTAAAGTGAATGCAAATTTAGGATCAATCAATCAAAATTTGAACATTCACAACTTGATTTCCTGATTCCAGCCGAAGATGGTCGTTGGCACAGTTAAACCTGAGGTGCTAGTTAGGGTTGATCTCAGCTGAATATGGTCTTCGGCAAAAGGAGACTCTGGTCTCAGCACAGCGTTTACAATATTGGTCTTAGAGGGGTGATCGTATGAATTTCGACACCTTGTATTTGCTCACTCGTGAAGGTGATATGTTTCACGGACCAGATCAGAAGTGGCTGCAGTTTGACCGCCTTGAATTACCAGTCCTTCTGTCCTCAGTATACTGCTTTCATTCCCTTCCCATGTGAAGAAGACGGCAGGAATCAGAAATAGTTACAATTTGGGGAGAACGAAGAATATCCTTCGAACCTCAAGCTTATGTTCCAAATTTTGATTCAATGAACCAAGAAAGTGTAACCAGTCCATTCAAATGACTGGAAAAATATAAGTTACAATAAAGATACATGTATCCATGCAGAAATTGGAAAAATTATCAAAATATATAACAGTAACCAACTGTATAGTTGATTTAATCCACAAAAATTCATAGCAATGATTTTGAAATAATTCACTGAGCAATACCAAGAAAAAACCCAAAGGAATTTCCACCAAAATTATTTCAATATTCAAATTTGGCATGATCCTTGATAATGTATCACTACTAGAAAAGTACTGAGTGAAGGAAGTGGAAGGTAGTTGAACGAAAAAATATATTTCCAAAAAGAGAGGAGTAAGGATAACTAGAGTACGTGGGCCAAGCCATGTTTTCCAGAGAAAAAGAATAGAATTCCGAAATCAATATATTTTGGTAATTTTACAGAGAAAACGTATAGTATTCTGAAATCAAAATATTCGGGTAATTTTTCCAGAGAAAAAATGTAGTATTCGATCACTATACGGAGATAATTGGCTTGATTCAATCTTCAAAAATTGAATGCAATTATTGTGGAATAGTTCACTGAGCAATACCAAAGAAAAACCAGAAGAATTTTCACCAAAATTATTTGAATATTTGAAACTGGAATGATCCTTGATAATGTATCGAAATGTACTGGAACAGTGCAGAGTGAAGATATTGGAAGATAATTGAATGAAAAAATATATCCCCTAAAAGAGAGGAGTAAAGATAACTAGAGTACGAGGGCCAAGCCATGTTTCAGAGAGAAAAGGTATAGTATTCCGAAATCAAAATATTTTGGTTATTTCCCAGAGGAAACGTATAGTATTCAGAAGTCAAAATATTTTGGTAATTTTTTCAGAGAAGAAATTTAGTATACGGAGAGTGTGACCAAACTTCTTGAAAGTGAGCACGATAAAACTCTCAAATAAAGATAAATGGGTTCAGATAATCCTTCCAATAGAAAAATTAGCTGAGAGATAAGAGTCTACCTAGACATACAGATATATGTGCTTATATATCCACATATATGTCAATACAGAGGATAGTGAATCCCCTTTCTTCCCGATATTTCTCACCAATGTAGAAAAATAATTTCTCTGGAGGCTGACAAGTCCTCCTTCAGCCTCAGGTGCTCAAAACCCTCTCCGATACAAGGAAAGAGTGAGCAGAAAATGAATCGATCTCTAGGATACCCGCTAGATGAGAATAATAATAATAATTTATATGCCGTAAGAACAGTACATTCATTATAGATACTTTCTATATTACATTTCATGCACACTGCAAATAATAAACTTGATACACTGAAGTCTTAGCCTTGAAAGTGGTTTCACATGGTTACCGCATTGTATAAAGTTAAAACACAAATAAACTTATATTAATACCTCATTGAGTAAATGCCAAAGTAGCAGTAGAGTGAATAATTAATGAACTAACAAAATTGCAGAATAACTAACTAACAAAGTACAAGTAACAGTAACATAATAGTGACAAAATAGAGACAAAATAGGAAAAACTTCGTTGAATATTCGGTTTCATATATAATAAAAATAAATATTGAAATTAAAATTTAAAATTAGAAAAGTTTAAAAGTTTGAAACTGGATGGATTTTCGATTTCTTATTATTAATTTCCATGTGTACAAGGAGTGAGTGCGATCAGTTCAGAAATAATATGTTTTATCAACATCCACAAATTGATGCACCTGCAGTCGTGGAAGACTTCAAATCCATTCCTTTATTTCTTATTGGAATGTGAATATTGATAGGATTGATTTAATTTCTGATGGTATGACATTGTAGAACCTAGGAGCTTAATATGAAAAACAATATGAATATCCCTAATGATTAAGTGAGTTAAACCGTAATCATTAAATTCAGAAAATTGTCATCAATACATTATTCTTCAACAATACAGGAATGAACGACACTAGGAGATTGAGTACTCTGTGGCAAATAAAGCAGAACAACAATTCACTCAGGTTGAAGCATTTATTTCCCGAAGGGAAAATGATATAATTATCAAGGTCAGAATAATATGAAATAAATGCTTACCCTGAGAAGGATATTCCTCAGATATCACAGAATAGTGAATTCAGGTTCTCGTCCCTAGGAATCTCCTGATGATAATCATACAGCATCAGTCAGGAAGATAGAAATTGGTCCAATCAATTTATTACCACTTATCTGGTACCTGGAATTTTCATCAATTTACAAACTGTCTTGACAAAATTAACGCATACAAGATTAACTCTGTGTTCTAAGCCTTTTAGACATGCAAAATAACCCGAATGAAGATAATACTTGTATGCAAATTTGGGAAATCGGAAAAAAAAGTTATTGAGTTTGAATCGAAGCAATGAAAATCCGTGATAAGCGAAAAAGTCGAGCTAGACTTGTTAATTCAATTCTGACTGAAGCAAACATTTCATGTTACCCAAAATCCATGCCCAAAGGTCATATGAAAATTACGTGAAAATATGATTCAAATACAGAAATACGGTAATAGATATTGCAATCGAAAAATAGGTAACAATTAGGTAGTATGGAAACTCGAGGATGAGCCACGATGATGCGAAAAACAAATTATTTGAAATTCCTAACTTCTCACCAATGCCATATGATAACGCTATCTGCATGATTATAAGCTCACAAGGTCACAATCACAAAATAATTGTTGATCAAACTCATGTGATACTTACTTGAGATTACAATCAACAAAAAAATTGGAAATATACAATACATAAAAAAAATGTTGAACACAAGGGATTGAATTTTTTCCAACATAATTTTTTATTCTTCAACCGTTGTTATTCAAATCGAGAAATCCATGCATATCAATGTGAACATCGTAGAAAGTGAACACTGAATTTTCACTTATGTGAAATGCAGAATGAAAAATCATTAATAAAAAAAACTGTCCATATTGTTGTTAATTATTATATCCATTGAGCAAAAGGAATTGTTGCTTCTTGTAATTATGTTTCATTATTGGTTGTCATCGATATTCCTTCTTCAACTTCTCTTCATGTTCATCTGAATGGCCAGATATTGATCAATATTGAAATTGTGAGAGCCTGAAAGCTCACTCCGTACCGCTCACTCTGTACTTTGGAATCACTCGTAATCACTCACTGATGTATTTCGTTAATATATTTTTTTTTTCTAATCCATACTTGCAACATATTTCTTTTATTGTACTTTATTTTGAATCATCATTCCCTTTTAATCCATCAATCCACATTTCTGCCACATTGATTCATCCCAGACAACACATCATACGGTTCCAATCCCATTATTCCTATTTTCCTTTCATGAACCGCAGACGGAATGAAACACCTCGTCTAATCCACTAACACCTCAAAATGTTTTTCCTCTGATCTATCTGAAATCTAATTGTCATTAACTCCCCAACCTGGATCGGTAGGCAGATAACCTGGTGTAATGCCCCTAATTAAAGGTGTACAGGCAGTTAACGGTGGCCTAATCTTGATGGAAACGGAATCGTTAAGATGAATCTCCGAGGGCATGAAAGAATATCAATTGCCATGAATAATGTGTGGTGGGTACCAGTGTGCTTTTGGAAGACATTAAATTGAACTACAGATCTTGTCAAGATAACGGAATTGTTATGAAATTTCCAAGGTCAATTATTGGCAGAAACCACCTTCAGTGCAAATTTGCAGTCTTAATATATATTTGATGGATTCCAATCGCCAATTTGAGAGATTTTCCATTTGATTTCATTTGAAAAACAACAGACAGAAATGCTTTCGAAATTTAGTTGGGTAATATTTGCTACAATTCAGCTATATCGAACTTTTCCGTGCAAGTATATTGAAAATATTCTTTCAAAATATACTAATGGTGCAAGTTCCCACGTGAAAAACAGAAAAGCAAAATCCCACAGTTGAAAAAAAATATGACTTATTTTTTTTATTGTCATCTATTCATTTACATTTTTGTTAAGTTTTCCATCAGTTGATGACTTTCAATACTAGGCGAGATCCCAAACTCACAAATTTGCTTCATATGTGCTTGATGTTGTAATATAGTGATGAAATATTATATATGCATAGTTTCTCCTAGAAGATATTGTGTAATATTCGAATAAACGCTGCTCTAAAACCCTCAAATTCAGTGGGACGTTCAAACACTGCGTTATTGCCGCTTCTTTTGACGTCATAAGTCCATTGATTTGGCATTTTTATGAGTTGCCAGTGTCACAATTCTGCGGAAATTTAGAGGAAACGTTATTCTCTTTCATCCTATGAATAAATCAGAACTTATGTCAACATGTTATATTGAAATTAAGACTGATATCAGTCCTTGATTTAGTTATTCTTGAATAATGTGTATGTATACCGAGTACTATGTCAATATTTTTTCGGCCTGCTGTTATTGTCAAAAAATATTATGAATAACGCTTGGAACGACGTAATTGCTGGAAAACTCTGTGATCGGCGAGTTACCAGTGTCACTATTTTGCGGAACTTCTGAGGGAATGTTATTCTGTTTCATCCTATGAATGAATCGGAACTTGTGTCAGCATATGTTTTATTGAAATGAATACTCCTCATTTGATAGCTGCTATTGATTTAGTTATTATTGAATGATATGTATGTATACCGAGTGCTATATCATGATTTTTTTCGGCCTGCTCACATTAAAAAGAATTATTATGAATAACGCTTGACAACTCTGTAATTACAGAGTTGTCAGCGTAAGATAATTATCCTACGCTGTCGGCAATCGGCGATAGATCTAAACTTGTTACGTCACTTCCTGGCGCGGTTTTCGCAGTGTTCAAACAAGAGCATTCATTTGGAAATGTTTTTTGGAAAAACTTCTTCCAAAAAAAAAATGAAAAAAAAAGTCCAACCGAATTTTCTCATCGTTCTGGACATTTTGGTATTTTTTTCAGAAATTAGCGATCTCGCCTATTCAATGAACTCGATATTCAATTGAGAATGCTTCCCTCTTCAACATGAATACTCCCCAAAAAAATATCTTTGATATTTTTTCATGAAGTGTATAACGTTTTATAAAACGTTGAAAAGGGAAACATTCTCAATTAAATATTGATAGAAAGATTTTTCTGTGATTTGAAAAATCCACGATTAAAATGAAGTTATTTTTTGTGAATGTCTAACAGAAAACAACTACCTTCCCGGCTAAAGCCACGCTGGACATTGAACTACATCTGATAGATATTCTGAAAAGGCCCTAACTCAAAAGAAAAAATCAGAAATTGAAAATTTGCATTTTCATTCCGATAGTTATATTTTCAACAAATCAATCGTTTTATAAAACGTTCTCAGATTGAATTTTCCTAATGGTTAAAATAATGAAGAGGATCAGAAAACAATATCTGCTATGTCTATTGATTTATGATACATTCGACCAAAATATCTCATTGTCATTTGATATAATTTCTTGGCAAGGGAAATGGATCACAGTGCCATAATGAATTACTGAGTTACTCATATACGAACCACTCTTTCAACATCACCAACCGTGTTATATCTTCCATCGCCTCTCCAAATGGTTTAATTCTACTTTTCAGAAACTCGTCGATAAAGATGACGAGACTATATATATATATATATATATATATATATATATATATATATATATATATATATATATTTTTATATATATATATATATATATATATATATATATATATATACACGGGAAAAGAAGACACTTTTCCTCGCGGGAATGTATAGATGGGGTCAAAATATCACCTGTACTTCATATAACTTTTGTTCCTGAAAGCCTTCGTTACCAAGTTACGGGCCCTCAAAGTTACAAAATGAAAAATGTTTTTCTTTACTAACTTTCAAAGTGAATATTCAAAATCATCTTTATCATGGTGATTGACTGGACAAATGAATTCCTTCGATGACCTTCCATGCAGGAGTCAGTTGTTTCTCTACAAAGTCAGGAACGGACTACCCCCGATGGTCCACACCCCAAAACTTTGAAATGACTGGGATTTGTCGATGTGTTTTGACAAAACAAGGTTACCTGGACAATTTCCTGAATAAAAGTACTCGTGTGGAAAATCGATCAAAGCAACGATTTCTGATAGAAATGCATTTTTGTTCGACGACATCCAACCTTAGATGTCTACCATTATTCGAAGATTAATTTGTAATGAAAATAGAAATGATAGGTACAAAGTTCATAACGAATTTTTATCATGCAAACACATGGTGTAAATAATCAATCGCAAGCCTGAAGAGCAAACAGAAATGCAAAATCCACAACAAAAACTGCTCGATATGATCCCCGTCTCTCTCAATACATTTTCTTAGTCGGCGCAAACATCCTCTCTGCACTTGAAATAGCATACCAGGGTCGTTTCGTATGACTTCACAATGTAATGTAATTTTATTCAACAAGGCATCTCTGGTGTGAATAGGTGAAGCGTAAACGAGGCTCCTTGGATGCCCCCACAGAAAGAAATCCAATGGATTTAAATCCGGAGACCGCGGTGGCCATGAATATGGCCACCTCTACCAATTCATCTATTGGGGAAAATCTGGTTCAGATAGTCCCGCACAATCAAACTAAAATGAGGAGGAGCGCCATCATTCATAAGCCACATATCTCTTCGGGTTTGCAATGGAACATGTTCCAAAAGTCCATTCAAATCGTTCTGAATGAACTCTAAATAACGTTCTCCATTCAATCGGTCATGTAGAATGAATGGTCCTATGGGATGGTTTCCTATGATACCAGTCCAAACATTCACGTTGAATTTCCGTTGGTGTTTGATTTGCAATATCCCATGGGGATTTTCTTCGGCCCATATGTGGAGATTATGAGAGTTGATTACTCCAGCTCCACTGAAACCTGCTTCATCAGTGAATAAAACTCAAGTAATAAAAGTGATATCATCCCTTTGCTTATCCAGGAATCAATTGGCATATTCCAATCGTGCTGGAAAATCTTCAGGTGTCATGGCATGTACCTTCTGGATGTGATATGGGTGGAGCTGTTGTTCCCCAATTATTCTATGAATAGTGGACTTGGATGTATGGAACTGTTCTGATAGGTTTCTGGTGCTCATTGGAGGATCATCAGCGACAGCTTTCAAAATATTTTCCTCCAATACAACGGTACGAACAACCCTAGGAGCGCTTTCACCACCTCGTGTTAGCAAAACTGAACCTACAATAATATTGAAATGAAACAACAGGCTCCAATTAATTATCCATTAGACATACCTGTCTCCCTCAAACTGCGATCGAAACGCTCGAACGTTTCTCTTGCCGGTAACGTTCGATTGGGAAAAATGCTCGGCATACAGACGACGGGCTTCTGCAGCATTACCAAATGCTCGTCCATATCTGCATATTCGTTGAATGTAAACTGTTCGGCCATATCAAAACACTTCAAACTGTCCTATAAGAATATTGACAATACAATGACGACGCACCACTCAACAAAACAAAATCGCATTTCACTCGTCATTTTTTATCCACACTAATTTAATTTCTTCCTACTGCTTTTGTCAGCATCTGTGGAAGAAATGGAACATAAATTTATTCACCAGATATTTTTCACCTATTCATGTGCAGCCGTTTCTGTAGTTTATTCGTTTGCTTTTTATCAGTTATGTCTTCCGATGTGCGTTTTTTCAGCTAGATTTATCTTCGGGTTAAAGATTTTCTCCCATGAAATTATACTTATCAGTGAAACTCCTCAACATTTAAGCTGTGAATACGAATTTGCAATATCCAAATGTTGAGTTTCATGAGATTCAGATAACACAACACGAAACGTGCTCATTCCACACGTACATACAAAATATGGACTGAATTCGGTATTTCATAGTGAAGTAGCTTGTTAGTTCAAAAACACCACGAATCTACATAACTTGATATTTCATTTGAAAAAATATCTACATTGTGAATGAAACTTTCAAGTAGGTACTGTACTTTTTGTTTACGACTTTATTTTAGCATATGTTGTATTATATCTCTTATAAATGTTGTTGAATTAACGTTAGCATTAGTATTTCTACTGTGAATATTTTCCATTTCAAATGATGGTGGACGATCGGGTTTGCGGATAAAACTGCATTTTTATTAAGAATCGTTGCTCCGATCGACTTTCCACACAAGTACTTTCATCAGAAAATTGTCTACGTAACCTTATTTTGTTGAAAATTATTGATAAATAAT
This sequence comes from Gonioctena quinquepunctata, assembly GCA_018342105.1. Classification (NCBI taxonomy): domain Eukaryota; kingdom Metazoa; phylum Arthropoda; class Insecta; order Coleoptera; family Chrysomelidae; genus Gonioctena; species Gonioctena quinquepunctata. The sequence goes on along the minus strand of JAFIRS010001916.1, from coordinate 250,797 downwards.
CTGTCATTTCAAAGTTTTGGGGTGTGGACCATCGGGGGTAGTCCGTTCCTGACTTTGTAGCAAAACAACTGACTCCTGCATGAAAGCTCATCGAAGGAATTCATTTGTTCAGTCAATCACCAAAATTTACATGATTTTGAATATTCACTTTGGAAGTTATCAAAGAAAAACATTTTTCATTTTGTAACTTTGAGGGCCCGTAACTTGGTAAGGAAGGCTTTAAGGAACAAAAGTTATATGAAGTACTGGTGATATTTTGACCCCATCAATACATTCTCGAGAGGAGAAGAGGAAGTCCAGGGACACCCTGTATATATAAGTTTAACCCATAAATATGCCAGAAATGGATTGCGTTTCTTCTCAAGCCAATATTCATCAACATCGGCTCTCATACTCTGAGCAAAGAAATTTTCAAAGTTCATATGATGAGTACTAGGGAGTTCATGAATATCACACATTTTCGTGGAAGAAGTTTTCCTGAAAATTGGATTAATTATATGTTTTTTCTTTCAAAGATTCCATTAAATATAATTCTATGAAATTGACGGAATTGATTCAAATTTGCTAGTGGAGTTGATATCATCGGTACTCAACTAAAAGTCATAACCTCGTTGTAGACATGGTTTGTATAACTTATAACCTAGAGGTAGTAGAATGAGTACCACAAACCAACGACAGAACCGCTATAAGAGGTTAACAATTCGGAATGATATTCCTATGGCAATACCAGAACTTCAGACGAAAAGGAAACATGCAGTTGGAAATCTCGTTTCTCTATTTATAATGAAGAAACGAATTCTTGAGTCAGGTTTGACATGTAGGCGACTAGTAAGAGTTCTTCGGTCACAAAATCAACACCGTCGTGGACTCCAGAGGGCTGGAGAACATAATCGCTTATGATGTTTTTCGATGGAACGAGGATTTGTCTGATGAATATTATTCGTCGTATTCGTGTTTAGAGAGAACCAACACGAGCTGCCTAACTTGCCCATGCTCGCCCGCACCTCTCTTCGCAGGAGGAAGAGCCATGTTGTAGGAGGTGTTTCATATGTACAGAGTTGGTTCATGTTGAAGAAACGATATTATTAGGTACATTAAGCATATTCTACATTCCCAAACCTAACCGTGGATAGGAGCTGTAAGCAATAATGTTGTCTTCATGGACGACGATGCCCGACCTCATTGTACTAGAGCCGTATATAATTAATAATGAAAGTGAATCAACCGCATGAATTGGCCTACATACCCGAATATGAATCCCATAGAGTATGCTGGTTACATGCTGTCTGGAGCCATCTTCTGCACTCGAAGAAATATTCCCAGAACTCTCCAGGAGCCTGTCATTGCTGCTAGAGAGGTATTTACTAATAACATGATCGAGTTGCGTCAGGGCTCAATTTCTTCGCATTTGAATTCTCTACAATTCGTCCATCAGTATCTAGATTGCTTTATTGGTTTTCAAGTCACAAGTCAAAAACAGTAAGTAATAAAAAAATGCTTCCAAATGTTTATAACAAATTGAGCAATGAGCAATGAGAGTAGGAAACATAACAGGATATATCTACGGACCCAGAATCAATAGAGCAGAAAATCTCTATTGATTGGCGCAATTCAACAACCCACTGCCAAATTCCACTCTCTACATTCAACTTCCAACGTTCACATTAATCATGTAATTTTCAACTAGGAAAACTTCTCAATGAAACTGAAAAGAACGTGACATATCAAAGTTATATTTTTTTAAATGGAACACCCAGTATTTTCCTGCATTTTTTCATTCTTTGAGCAAAAATAAGCCGACTTTGCTAAAATATCCCACATAACTCTTACAGTTTGTGAGATATTCAACTTCTTCACAGAATGTAACGTTGTCAAAGAAATTCAATTTCATTGGAATTAGCCACGGCAGGTATACCAAATTTTGACCGGTCACTCAAATCCCTTTCAGCTAGTTACTGTGGCTAGAGTAGACGACCAATAGTATACAGTGTGTTTTATATTATCAGGAGCACTTACCGCATATTTGAACTCCAATAACTTTGTTATATCGAATGAAACACCCAGTAATTTTCCACGTGCCAAGATTCACCTTTTCATTTCTTTCCGAACCATATGATATTTTCCCATAGCTGAATGTGGTGCTTCAGGAGTTATCGAGGCCTTTTCGACATCCGATGAATTTTTTGAATTAACATCATTTCATCTAGTAGTCTGATGTCGAGTACTGAGAGATAGTTCTTCAATATAATCAGCAAATTGAATTTAAACACTCTCAACAGTTGATTTTCTATAGGGCATTGTACCTGTATCTACTATTCTTGGGGGTACTGGTTTTTATTAAAAAATAATAATATTGAAAGATGTAAGTTCAAAGAAAAATTGAAAAAATTATAAAACATGTTCGACATGACCACCATCTACTTCAATACAGCATCTCATTCTCCTTTCGAATGAGCTTCTGACATTTTCAACATATTTGGAGTTACTGTTTGGAAGGCATTTCTAATCCTCACTTTCATATCATCAGGAGTAGTGGGTGGTGTACTGTATACAATATCCCTGATAAATCCCCATAAAAAAAATCAAAGGGTGTAAGATCAGGCGATCTCGCTGGCCAGTTATAGGGACCACCTCTCCCTATCCATTCATCTGTAAATTTTCTATCCAGATAGTTCATGACAACACGTTTAAAATGTGCCAGAGCACCATCTAATTGTAGCCACATCTTCTGTCTCACATTCAAAGGAATATTTTCCAAAAGATTCCAAAAATCTGTTTTTATGAATCTTGAAAATTTCCTTCCATCCAGATGCCCGTCAAAGGAATAAGGACCAATTATGGTGTCTCCTATGATTCCACCGATTCATTTAACACTCCACCGGTTCAGGCGATCGACGGTTCGAAATAAATGTCTGTTTTCGGTGTCATAATAATGAAAGTGTTATGGAAGGTTGATTCGTATGTGAATAAAATATGTTCAGAAAATTCACCTCTTCGCCAACTTGTTCGAGATTCCATAAACAGAAATGTAGCCTATGTTCAATGCTCCTTCGATACAGATGTTGATGCAGCTGAATGTGGTATGGATGATATTTGTGTTTTCTAATAATTCTGCTGGTTTTGAGATTTTCAATCACATATTCCAAAACTTCGAAATTGAGTTCCTCATTCCCAGTCATTGGTTTGATATTTCTCGAATAGTGTACTCGATGCGACCTGTTCCTCGGAATCGGGCTAATAATCTCTAATATGATTTTTTATCAGGATGCTCTTGATCTGGATACTTTTGTGCATAAACCATCGATGCTAATAAGCAATTTTCGTGACACTTTCCAATGGTTAGAAACATGTTGATTCTTTCTTCATGTGTAAAATTTTCATTTTACTTCCCAAATCTGGGAACACGAGAGCAAGACGAATTCAACACATACTCATGACAAAATATTACGCTATTTGACAGGAGTCTGCTTTAAACAACAATTGAACGGAGTTGAACATACCACTCAAATATATGACATCAGACTAGTAGATGAAATTATTTTTATTCAAAAAATTTATCGGATTATGCAAAGGCTTCGATAACTCCTGAATCACAACATTTAGGTAGAGGGAAATATTATAAGGTTCGAAAGGAAATGAACAGGTGAATCTTGTCACCTGGAAAAATATAGGGTGTTCCATTTGAAATAACAAAGTTATTGGATTTCAAATATGCGGTAAGTGTTCCTGATAATATGAAACACACTGTATACTATTGATCGTCTTCTAAAGCCACAGTAACTAGCTGAAAGGCATTTGAGTGACCGGTCAAAATTTCGTACACCTGCCGGAGCTAATTCCAATGATATTGAATTTCTTTGACAACGTTACATTTTGTGAAAAAGTTCTATATCTCACAAACGGAGAGAGTTAGGTATAGGAATACTAGCAAAGTCAGCTTATTTTTTCTCAAAGAAATAAAAAATGCAAGAAAATACAGGGTGTCCCATTTAAAAAAATGTAACTTTGATATGTCACAATCTTCTCAAATACCTTGTATGAAAATCATTATTTTTGAAATGTAGTTCAGATCGACATACATATACTTTCCCAGACCGTTTACTGAAAAAAATACCATTTGCCACGAGAGTCCGAGGCGTTCAGCTTGACTCATCACCATATATATATATATATATATATATATATATATATATATATATATATATATATATATATATATATATATATATAAATATGAAAGAGAGTAATATCGAGGGGACCGTTGAAAACAAAATGGAAGGAATTTAATGGACATAGCCCTCAGAGAAAAGTGCTAACCGTAGACACGTGTTTCGGGCTCTCGGCCCTCATCATCTTGGGTTTTGGATTCGGGGGAAAATAATTTTTCAATTTTTCATAAAGACTTTTCGCCCTGGGACTGGGACTTTATCAATTTATTTAATATTCAATTCATTTTGGGCTTATAGTTTTCCTCTGGAAAAAATAATAAATTATATTAATATGTGGGTGGAATAATAACCATATAGGTTACGTACTTACCTTGGGTACTAATTTCGTAGGATATATTTGGACGTATCCATGACTTTTTAAAATTTGTTTAGACGGACATTTTTGTTTCACATGGTGTGTTGTCCTGCATGGATATTGTTTTGAAAATTATGGGTATTTATGCGGGCGGAAGTGATGTTGTCGATCGGGCTATTTCGGCAGGTCTGTTATCCTCATAACCGGTGTTATAGTTATTCTAATCCCAATTGGAACGGCAATAAAAATAAGAACACTACGAAAAGTGTTGATATGCACTGCCCGGCAGATGGGAAATGTATATACCCCAAAGGTTTTCAGTTTCAAAGCGTTCCTGGTACAATCATAAAAAAGTTCTGGAGTGTGTATCTAGTTGCCCAGATTATTAGTAGAGGCGCTATCAAATATATTTGAGTAATAAAAGCTCGGCTAGCTGGATTGGACATATGTTATCTGAAGCCGCATTATTTCCCGAGTTCACAATATTCCTTAATCAGTGCCGTGTGTTGGTGGGGTTAGGAATTATCCTTTGAAAATTATTTTATCAATATGGCTTCCTGGAGACTTTTCGAAACAAATAATAAAATTCTGTTAAGATAACATGTGCCTACTTTTACATGGGGTGATCAATTGCTATGATTGTAAGAATAGTAACTGAAAAAATACCACTGAAAAATAATATACCGACGCCTATGTCATGGCGGCATCTGCAAAGAGAATTCCTTTCCGAAACTTTTTATGTTGGTTCAATTGGGATTAGAAATACTATAAGATAGGCTCGCATTCTGACTTGACTGTTAGGGTCGATAGGAGTAGATATGTTATTCGAAAATTATTTTTGGTGAAAACTGTTATTTTAAAAGGGAGCGATAAACTTGGCTCAGGTTTACGATCACGGTTTTGTCGTTCATTGCGTTTTGGTCTTTCTTTATGCACCTTTTTGTGTTTTTTTTTATAAGCCTAAGTTTTGTTTTTTTCAAAATGGGGGTTGTGGTTTTCGTTAATGACATGTTTATTCAATGCTGTGCTAGATTTTTCCATATTTTTGACCTTTCATTCGGTTTTCCAAAAGTTGTGACGTCATACCTACATATGTTTTTTCACAGTCGTTGCATGGGATGAAATATATATGACATCAGATTTTTTCATTTTTGGGGTTTGGCTTTCTAGAGGTGTATATGATTTTTGTAGGGTATTGGGCGATTCATGGCATACTTGATAATTGTATTTTTTAGTAATGTCATTGATATTTTCTGAAAGACTTGGTATGTAAGGAAGTGATATGTAGATGTCGGTAATATCAGTGGGTGGTGTTCTTCGTGTTTTGTTGTAGAATTTTAAGGTGCTTTGTTTGACTAATTAGTTTATGAGTTTTGGTGGGTAGCTGTTATTCATTAATGTTTTCCTGACTTTTGCAAAGGATTCTTTTCGTAGAGAGGGGCTGCTAAAATAATGGCTCGGTCGGTTATGCCTATTTTGACGCTTCTTTTTGAGATATTGGGTGGCATGAGTCGAAATGGAGATACCTACCCGACCAGGTAGATTTGGTATACTATTAAATTAGAATTTGTTGTTCTCATCTGATGAGGGTTAGGTCTAGGAAATTTATTTCTTGTTTTTTTTTCTAGTGTGAACTGTAATTTGGTATAAAATGAGTTGAAAGCGTTTAAAATTTCAGTTTTTCATTTTCTGATATATCCTACAAAATTAATGTAAAATGGTTTTTCCTTTATGGTTATTATTTCACCCACAGATAAATATAATTTATTATTTTTTCCAGAGGAAAACTATAAAGCCAAAATGTATTTAATATTAAATACATGGAAAATGTTTCAGGCCCGAGACGAAACATCTTGATGAAAGAATTATTCTCCTCACAAATCCAAAACCCAAGAAAATTTTCAGTGAACATACTACAAAAGGATTGAAGAAAAATACAAAAACATTTATTTAATATCAAATACATTTTGGCATCATAGTTTTCCTCTGGAAAAAATAATAAATTATATTTATTTGTGGGTGAAATAATAACCATAAAGGAAAAACCATTTTTCATTAATTTTGTAGGATATATCAGAAAATGAAGAAACTGAAATTTTTAACGCTTCCAACTCATTTTATACCAAATTACAGTTCACACTGGAAAAAAAAACAAGAAATAGATTTCCTAGACCTAACCCCCATCAGATGAGAACAACAAATTCTAATTAAATAGTATACCAAATCTACCTGGTCGGGTAGGTATCTCCATTTCGACTCATGCCACCCAATATCTCAAAAAAAAGCGTCAAAATAGGCATAACCGACCGAGCCATTATTTTAGCAGCTCCTCTCTACGAAAAGAATCCTTTGAAAAAGTCAGGAAAACATTAATGAATAACAGCTCTCCACCAAAACTCATAAACTAATTAATCAAACAAAGCACCTGAAAATTCTACAACAAAACACGAAGAACACCACCCACTAATATTACCGACATCTACATATCACTTCCTTACATACCAAGTCTTTCAGAAAATATCAATAACATTACAAAAAATACAATTATCAAGTATGCCATGAATCGCCCAATACCCTACAAAAATCATATACACCTCTAGAAAGCCAAACCCCAAAAATGAAAAAATCTGATGTCATATATATTTTATCCTATGCAACGACTGTGAAAAAACATATGTAGGTATGACGTCACAACTTTTGGAAAACCGAATAAAAGGTCACAAATATGAAAAAATCTAGCACAGCATTGAATAAACATGTCATTAACGAAAACCACAACCCCCATTTTGAAAACAACAAAACTTAGGCTTATAATAAAAAACACAAAAAGGTGCATAAAAAAAGACCAAAACGCAATGAACGACGGAACCGAGATCGAAAACCTAAGCCAACTTTATCGCTCCCTTTTAAAATAACAGTTTTCACCAAAAATAATTTTCGAATAACATATTTACTCCTATCGACCCTAACAGTCAAGTCAGAATGCGAGCCTAACTCATAGTATTTCCAATCCCAATTGAACCAACATAAAAAGTTTCGAAAAGGAATTCTCTTTGCAGATGCCGCCATGACATAGGCGTCGGTATTTTATTTTTCAGTGGTATTTTTTCAGTTAATTATTCTTACAATCATAGCAATTGATCACCCCATGTAAAAGTAGGCACATGTTATCTTAACAGAATTTTATTATTTGTTTCGAAAAGTCTCCAGGAAGCCATATTGATAAAATAATTTTCATTGGATGATTCCTAACCCCACCAACACACGGCACTGATTAAGGAATATTGTGAACTCGGGAAATAATGCGGCTTCAGATAACATGTGTCCAATCCAGCTAGCCGAGCTTTAATTACTCAAATATATTTGATAGCGCCTCTACTAATAATCTGGGCAACTAGATACACACGCCAGAACTTTTTTATGATTGTACCAGGAACGCTTTGAAACTGAAAACCCTTGGGGTATATACATTTCCCATTTGCCGGGCAGTGCATATCAACACTTTTCGTAGTGCTCTTATTTTCATTGCCGTTCCAATTGGGATTAGAATAACTATAACACCGGTTATGAGGATAACAGACCTGCCGAAATAGCACGATCGACAACATCACTTCCGCCCGCATAAATACCCATAATTTTCAAAACAATATCCATGCTGGACAACACACCATGTGAAACAAAAATGTCCGTCTAAACAAATTTTAAAAAGTCATGCATACGTCCAGATATATCCTACAAAATTATTACCCGAAGTAAGTACGTAACCTATATGGTTATTATTCCACCCACATATCAATATAATTTATTATTTTTTCCAGAGGAAAACTATAAGCCCAAAATGAATTGAATATTAAATAAATTGATAATGTCCCAGTCCCAGGACGAAAAGTCTTTATGAAAAATTGAAAAATTATTTTCCCCCGAATCCAAAACCCAAGATGATGAGGCCCGAGAGCCCGGAACACGTGTCTACGGTTAGCACTTTTCTCTGAGGGCTATGTCCATTAAATTCCTTCCATTTTGTTTTTAACAGTCTCCTCGATATTACTCTCTTTCATATTTATATATATATATATATATATATATATATATATATATATATATATATATATATATATATATAATATATATATATGATGATGAGTCAAGCTGAACGCCTCGGACTCTCGTGGCAAATGGTATTTTTTTCAGTAAACGGTCTGGGAAAGTATATGTATGTCGATCTGAACTACATTTTAAAAATAATGATTTTCATACAAGGTATTTGAAAAGATTGTGACATATCAAAGTTATATTTTTTTAAACGGAACACCCTGTATTTTCTTGCATTTTTTATTTCTTTGGGAAAAAATAAGCTGACTTTGCTAGTATTCCTATACCTAACTCTCTCCGTTTGTGAGATATAGAACTTTTTCACAAAATGTAACGTTGTCAAAGAAATTCAATATCATTGGAATTAGCTCCGGCAGGTGTACGAAATTTTGACCGGTCACTCAAATGCCTTTCAGCTAGTTACTGTGGCTTTAGAAGACGATCAATAGTATACAGTGTGTTTCATATTATCAGGAACGATTACCGCATATTTGAAATCCAATAACTTTGTTATTTCAAGAGGAACACCCTATATTTTTCCAGGTGACAAGATTCACCTGTTCATTTCCTTTCGAACCTTATAATATTTCCCTCTACCTAAATGTGGTGATTCAGGAGTTATCGAAGCCTTTTCATAATCCGATAAATTTTCTGAATTAACATAATTTCATCTAGAGTCTGATGTCATATATTTGAGTGGTACGTTCAACTCCGTTCAATTGTTGTTTAAAGCAGACTCCTGTCAAATAGCGTAATATTTTGTCATAAGTATGTGTTGAACTCGTCTTGCTCTCGTGTTTCCAGATTTGGGAAGTAAAATGAAAATTTTACACATGAAGAAAGAATCAACATGTTTCTAACCATTGAAAAGTGTCACGAAAATTGCTTATTAGCATCGATGGTTTATACACAAAAGTACCCAGATCAAGAGCATCCTGATAAAAAATCATATTAGAGATTATTAGCCCGATTTCGAGGAACAGGTCGCATCGAGTACACTATTCGAGAAATATCGAAACCAATGACTGGGAATGAGGAACTCAATTTCGAAGTTTTGGAATATGTGATTGAAAATCTCAAAACCAGCAGAATTATTAGAAAACACAAATATCATCCATACCACATTCAGCTGCATCAACATCTGTTTCGAAGGAGCATTGAACATAGGCTACATTTCTGTTTATGGAATCTCGAACAAGTTGGCGAAGAGGTGAATTTTCTGAACATATTTTATTCACATACGAATCAACCTTCCATAACACTTTCATTATTATGACACCGAAAACAGACATTTATTTCGAACCGTCGATCGCCTGAACCGGTGGAGTGTTAAATGAATCGGTGGAATCATAGGAGACACCATAATTGGTCCTTATTCCTTTGACGGGCATCTGGATGGAAGGAAATTTTCAAGATTCATAAAAACAGATTTTTGGAATCTTTTGGAAAATATTCCTTTGAATGTGAGACAGAAGATGTGGCTACAATTAGATGGTGCTCTGGCACATTTTAAACGTGTTGTCATGAACTATCTGGATAGAAAATTTACAGATGAATGGATAGGGAGAGGTGGTCCCTATAACTGGCCAGCGAGATCGCCTGATCTTACACCCTTTGATTTTTTTTATGGGGATTTATCAGGGATATTGTATACAGTACACCACCCACTACTCCTGATGATATGAAAGTGAGGATTAGAAATGCCTTCCAAACAGTAACTCCAAATATGTTGAAAATGTCAGAAGCTCATTCGAAAGGAGAATGAGATGCTGTATTGAAGTAGATGGTGGTCATGTCGAACATGTTTTATAATTTTTTCAATTTTTCTTTGAACTAACATCTTTCAATATTATTATTTTTTAATAAAAACCAGTACCCCCAAGAATAGTAGATACAGGTACAGTGCCCTATGGAAAATCAACTGTTGAGAGTGTTTAAATTCAATTCGCTAATTATATTGAAGAACTATCTCTCAGTACTCGACATCAGACTACTAGATGAAATGATGTTAATTCAAAAAATTCATCGGATGTCGAAAAGGCCTCGATAACTCCTGAAGCACCACATTCAGCTATGGGAAAATATCATATGGTTCGGAAGGAAATGAAAAGGTGAATCTTGGCACGTGGAAAATTACTGGGTGTTTCATTCGATATAACAAAGTTATTGGAGTTCAAATATGCGGTAAGTGCTCCTGATAATATAAAACACACTGTATACTATTGGTCGTCTACTCTAGCCACAGTAACTAGCTGAAAGGGATTTGAGTGACCGGTCAAAATTTGGTATACCTGCCGTGGCTAATTCCAATGAAATTGAATTTCTTTGACAACGTTACATTCTGTGAAGAAGTTGAATATCTCACAAAATGAGAGAGTTATGTGGGATATTTCAGCAAAGTCAGCTTATTTTTGCTCAAAGAATGAAAAAATGCAGGAAAATACTGGGTGTTCCATTTGAAAAAAAATATAACTTTGATATGTCACGCTCTTTTCAGTTAATAATATTTATTTATTATTTTTTCCAGAGGAAAACTATAAAGCCAAAATGTATTTAATATTAAATAAATGGAAAATGTTTCAGGCCCGAGACGAAACATCTCAATAGAAGAATTATTCTCCTCACAAATCCAAAACCCAAGAAAATTCTCAGTTAATATACTACAAAAGGATTGAAGAAGAATACAAAAACTGATATATTTATATATATATATATATATATATATATATATATAATATATATATAATATATATATATATATATATATATATATATATATATATATATATATATATATATATCTCTCACTTTGATTCTTGAACCATGAGTTTTAGATGTAGGGTTTTGGATTTTTCGTTAGATAGTAATATTTTTGTTAAAACATTTATGGAGTTTTATTTATGACGTTGCCGAGTCAGGCTTTAGATTGAGTATAAGATTATATGATGTAAAATATGACAATGTGTTTGGCAGGAAAACACTGTCACTCATATTATACGTCATTAACTATAATATATTATCATATTTTAAAAAAAATATTACTATCAACACAAGAAACCACTACATTATATATATATATATATATATATATATATATATATATATATATATTATTATATATATATATATGTATATATAATATATATATATATATATATACATATATATATATATATAAATATATAAGATCATACCTATAAACGGATAGTGTTGAACCACTTTTTTATGGAACAAGAAATTATCTAACATTTTCTGGATGTTCCACTTGAGTTCAGTTCATAGTGGAGAAATGGATAACATCGGTTTTTATTGCTTTAAACACATAGAACAAACGATTCAACACTTTTGTGAACATCTGAGCTGAAAATCTCTGACATCCGTTACTGTCAAAACAATGAAAACAGAGATAACATAAAACCGCAGGGGACGAACATTTTATATTTGTTGCACCCCAGTTTTCATCCCCGGCGAGGAATTATTATGCCATAAGACGTAATCGTTAGACTATAACTCAGTGTCTTTCTCTTCTATTGTTCTCCGTGAAAAAACGCCGAGGTTCGCAGATCTGCTCCACTTTCATTGTTATAAAACGGAATTGTATGGTGTGATTCAAGAGGTTCCATAATTTCATTCATTTTATTCGAATGAGGGAATAATAATATTTCTATCCATCAGATCTTCCGTTTATTCGGAGAAAAAATAAAACAATTTAATGAAAATGTTCGAAACAACCCAATAAAAATATAAAATTTTATAGGTTGTTTCAAACATTGTTTTATCTCTATTCGTCCAACTATTTTTCATTAAATTATTCCATAAATATATATATATATATATATATATATATATATATAATGTTAGTTCATTCATAAAATACAATATTACAAAATTCTATATATCTTTGGAAGTAAAAATAAATAAAAAATGGCACCACAACGAAATAAATCCGCGCGTTGACTTGCCTTTGTTGATCATTTAAAAATAGAATATAAAATATAAGAACAAAACGTGTTACAAAGATATAATGGGAACATTTAACAAATGATAACGAAGCAGGATATAGAACTACCAACCAATTGAATACTTATGGATTATTCAATCTAATTTTCAGAACGAACAAAAGGAATAGAATTTGTATAAGATTTTCCAAATATTCATAAACAAGTTACATAAAGAAAATAATCATCATACTCTAAAGGATTTGATTTAATTCCTTAGTTGTTTTCGATATCAATCAACTTATGGATTTCAGATCTTTTATGACCAAATATCTATTTTTTCAGTTGGGATTTCTGAAGTTGGTAGCTGTTTAGGAGTTTCAGTTCTTTGGGTAACATATTAATCTGGGTCCTGAAAAACAGTGTCCTCTCTACCCTAGTGTTTTATTGATTTAAGGTATGGTTATTGACACTTTTCTATATCGCGTGTCATAATTGTGGGTGATTTTTGGTTGAAAATGTTTGGTTTTATGTTGGTGATGTATGAATGCTTGGTAGTATTGTTGTCTAATATCAAATACGTTGCTCTCCGAGAATAATTTGTCGCTAGGGTATCGATAATATTTGAAGTATTATTATTTGTAGTATGAATTTTTGTACAACTAATTATTCGTAATTTCTCCCTAGGTGATCATGCCTTATGTTGAATGGGATTGGATATCATTTTTATATATTTCTGATTACAGAAAGTCTGGCAGATTTTGGATGGGCTTCTCCATTTTTCAGTGGGACTTTTCGAGTGGAGCTGGCCATCTATGTGAATTCCTAAGTATTTTACATTGTTTTTGGGGGAGATGTCCATTGTTTTTGTCAATGTCTTTATTTGAAGGTTCGTCAGGGTGGGGATTGTATTATATATATATATATATATATATAATATATAATAATACACGTTTATTAGAAATAAAAAGGTACATATGAAAGGTACATAAACATAATCAGTAGTAAATAAACATGTGTAATCCACTATAGGCGGGGCCTGTGCGTGGATAAAATGAGGTTACATTTATATGAATACTTGTATAAGAGTATGAAAACAAAAATGAATATGAAATATAAATGTAAAGGTAGATAGGTATAAAAGATGTGTATATATTTGATGAAGTATGTTAAAATATGAAGTTAAAATATGAGGTAAGTATCAGGTTTTTCTGTATGGCATGATTAGTCAATAAGACTATGAATTGTTGTTCATGGCAATGATAAAATATACAATTTCAGGTTATACTTGAATGTAGTTGGCCTTGAAATATTTTGAATTTCATCTGGGAGACATTGGTATAGTTTGGGACTCAAATATGTCAGACTTTTTTGTCCTTTTGACTTTCTCATAAAAGGAGTCAAGTATGTGAGTTGTTTGTTCCTTGTATTATATTGATGTTCCGGATTCTTCAAGTCGTGCTTGATGTTGCTACGTAAAAAGAATAGTTGCCTTGGATCCATAATATTAATTTCATTGAATAATCTATCTGATGAATACTTCATATCTTTGTTGAATATAATTTTAGGTAGGCGCTTTTGAACAATGATTAATTTTTCCAGGTGAGACTTACTTACACCTCCCCATGCTGATATTCCATACACAATATGTGGTTCCACCAATGCCTGATATATCGTTCTCATTGCTTTGAAATCTAGAATATCTTTAACATTTTTGAGTTTATAAATTAAAAACTGTATTTTCTTAGTGACGTTTTCGATATGTTTATTCCATTTCAGGTTATTGTCTATCATAACACCAAGGTATTTGATCTTATTACAGCTGCATATTGAGATGTCTTCAGTGATTCGTAGGCTATCATAAGGAGGAATACTTCTCTCATCAATATGTATGGTTAGAAAAAATGTTTTTTTGAAGTTAATTGTTAAAAGTCTATAGTTGAAAAAGGCTTGGATATTACGGATATCATTTTCTGCTTGAATTTTAAGTGATAGCCAGTCTTCATGACTGTAGAAAATTGCAGTATCATCCGCATAAGTGATTATTTGACCCCTAGTGTTTATTCTGAATGGATCATTCAAATATATTTTGAACAAAAGTGGTCCCAAAACAGTTCCTTGAGGTACACCATATTCTATTCTTTGAAAATTGCTCCTCACCATCTTCAGTTCAACACATTGAAATCTATTGGAAAGATAACTTTCGAATAATCTCAAAGCCACTCCTCTTATGCCGATGTTTTCCAAGCATTCCACAAGCAAGTCATGACTGACCGTATCGAATGCCTTTGAAAGGTCTATAAATACACATAGAGAGGGTTTTCCTGCATCTAAGGCATTATACATCTCTGTTGTAAGGGCGAGGATTGCATCTTGGGTTGATACTCCTTCTTTGAACCCGTATTGGTTGGCGGAGATGATTTTATTTTTCTCAAGATATTTGGTAAGTCTTATTTTTATGATTTTTTCCAGTATTTTAGCAATAGTGGTTATTAATGAGATTGGTCTGTAGTTTATGAATCCTCCCTATTACCTGTTTTGAAAATTGGTTTGATCACTGACTTTTTGAAAATGCTTGGGAAATGTCCTTGCTGGAGGCACTTATCGAATATGTGAGACAGTGGTTCTTTGATCATCTGTGATAATAATTTTATTGTTTCGGCTTTCATTCCGTCAATACCTGGTGCTTTCTTGTCTTCGAGCGATAAAATAATATCATTTATTTCATCAGCGTTGGTAGCATTCAAAAACATTGAGGACAATGGATTATTTTTCTCAGGAGGTTGAAAATTGGGATCCTTGTCGATTGTATTTGCAAGTTTTCCACCAATTTGTATGTAATGTTCGTTGAATATATCAGCAATAGATTCGGTATCTGTTATTTTTTCTCCATTATGTTCGATTGAATTAATATCTTGAGGTTTCGAATTATTTTTAGGATAAAGTTCATTGATAGTGGTCCATACATTTTTACTATTTTTATTATTCTGTTCGATTTTGTTGCGATAATAGTTGGATTTTGTTATTCTCAAAAGCTGTCTCAATTGATTTTTGAACCGAGTATAGTTTTGTTTCAATTCCACATATTCAGGTTCATTAAGGAATTGCTGATACATTTTATCTCGTCTATTGATATATTTTATGAGTCCATTGGTAATCCATGTTCTACGTTTTTGGATTTTGTATCTGTGCGAAGTTGTGCAGTTTTCTATCTCAGTATTCAGAATATCAATGAAAATATTTTTTGCAGTTTCTGCATCTTCCGTTTCATGAACGGCATTCCAGCGGACATTTTGTAGTCTCTGTCTTAGTTGATTATAATTGATTTTGTTATGACTAAAGAATTTTTTTGTGGGATTGCTGTTTATATTATTTTCATATATAATTTGTAGGAATGTCGTGTGATGATCGGTAGCATTTGTTTTGATTATAAAGGGTAGAAAAAGTTCGGAATCTGCATAAGTTTTCACAAATATATGGTCTAGGCATGATTTACTTTGAGTTGTTACTCGAGTATATTTATTAATGGTCGACACAAATACATACTCTTGCATGATAGTTATGTATTCCGTTCTCACTATGCTGTCGTCTTTGATGTTAATATTGATGTCGCCAAGAAATATGGTATAATCCGAATTTATGATAATGTTTTCCAACATATTTCTTGTGTTTTCTAAGAACATGTCTATACAGGAGTTTGTTGGTCTATATCCTGCTATCACGTGAATCGTTCTGGTCATGTCCTTTAACTTTACCGAGAGAAATTTTAAATTAATAGAAAATTGCACAGTGTCATATGAGTAATGCAAGTCAGACTTTATGTATATTACTGTACCATCATTTTGGTTATAGCAGCTATTATTATAAATTAGGTCATACTCTGCTAGGTTATACACATTCAGATCAACCAACTCTCTCGTTTCTGTTAATACAATGCATTCGGGTAGTTGTGTAAGTTGATTCAAGTAACACTGTAGCTGATTCAAGTTTTTATTCAAGCTTCTGATATTTTTGTGTAAAATTTTAAAATTTGGATTGTTGCTTTTAATTCTTAGAACATTATTACATTCATAAAAATCTGATACTTTCTCTGTTTCGATTTCCTTTGCGTCGAAATCGCGGATATACTGATCCATAGGGATGTCAATTAGAAATTATATAATTAAAACAATATTTATATGTATCAGAAATAGAAACGAACACTTGACAAAGAAAGATTTATGAGCAATGTAAACAATTGGACTTTAGTTGAAAAGGTATCTTGAGAAGTTATTATAATCTACTCAAACTGCAGTGAAACAATTTGCATGAAGTGAAGCTACGATATCAGTATGTTTATCTATTTGATCGTGTTTTTACTTTTCCGGGTGGTATAATAACATCTCGTTCTAGTGTCTTCTTCAGTGTTTTGATCGTTGTTTTTGGCGTATTTATCGGTCCTATGATTTCTTTTGTATTTTGTCTTGTTTCTTCTTCGAATAATTCATTGTTACATTTTTCGGGGTTGCCGAAGACTTCTTCACTTCTCTGGGCTGTTGGCGTATTCAGAGCACTGTTTCCTTTCACGGTTTCTTGATATTCTATCGCTTCCAGTTCTTCTACTGTGAATGGCTTGTGGTTAATGTATGATTTATTTCCCTTAATGAAACTTAGGTTAGTGGAGTTTTTCCTTTCCCTTGTCAGATAAAGTTTCAAGATTTAACGTTCTTCTTGTTGTTGTTTGGTCAGATCATGAGATATTGAGATGTTTGTGCCTTGAAGTTGTTTCGTTTTTTGTAATATCAGAGACTTCGTGATTTGGGATGTGAGTTCGATTTTCAGTGGGCTGCTTTTGAGTCGACCAAGGAAGTAAAAGTTACTTATATCTGATGTTGATATCTCCGTTCCAAGCAGTCTGTTTATTTCGTTACACATGGTTGTAGCTGAAACACCAATTTCAGATCTTTTTGAGCCGAAAATAATAAGATTTTTCTTTTTCTGTTCCCGTTCTAGAGTTTCTACTCGTGATTTCAATAGGGTGTTTTCTTCCTCTAGTTTTTTGTTTTTTTCCTTAACAACTTCGAGATCTAATAGTACTCTCGCTTCGCTTGCTTCAATACAACTCTTTAATTCTTTTCTGCTTTTCAAAATCTCATCATATATCTTCTCAATTGAAATGTCATTGGTTTCTACCATGTTTCAGCACGTGACTACTTTGTTTGTGTTTGTGATAGGTAACTGCTATTTATTTCAGGCAGAGTAAAACAACTTTTTTCCTATTGTCGATATTGCCTGTGCTATTCATTCATCGCGTATGAAAACAATCGAGAAAACAATCGAGATATCTTGAAGTTTTTTGTGACTCCCAAAAAAAGGAAGAAAACAATCCTTTGTTTCAATCGGTGAATTCAGGTGTTCAATATGCAATTAAATTGACGTGATAACTGAATGATTCTTCTCATATATGATCTTTCTGATATGCAAGTGATGTTCTCACCTGTCTGTTGTTCATCAAGCTCTGTATTTCTATATAATTCACTAGTTTTTTACTTAGTTTTTAGCAGGAGTGATTTGAGACACGTCTTTACTCTACGGTGCTATATATTCATATAAATATATATATATATATATATATATATATATATATATATATATATGTTTTCTTTGAGGTTGAGGTTGAGATTAAAGAAATAAAATTTGTTTTTTGGGTTTTTTAAATTTTTTATATATATATATATATATATATATATAATCATTTATGGAAGCTATAGAATATACAGTATGTCTCAGGACGGAGGTAAAAGATACATATATCCATTATAAGGATACCTTATGTGAAGCCAAAACAATTGAACATCGATTCAAAACTTGTGGATAAATGCGCATGCGGCATAATAAAAATCATAATTATTTTCTGAGACGCGATATTTTTCGTCCATCGCAATCTACGAGTCATTATTTCACAAAAAAAATTATTGGAGTATGAGAAGCTCATTCCATTTATTAAACAATTCAATTATGATAACATACCGTCGTTGCGGGTTACGTTAGCCCTGGCGGGCAACTTCAACCCAAATCGAAAAGGTTTTAAACTTTCCGCCACATCGCAACATTAGTTTTTCTACATGCTTGTTCTTTCAAGATCACTCCAACCACGCGTGATTACGTTTTGCAAACTTTGTAGTAAACCTGTCTTGTTTGGTAATCATACAGTCATATTTTTGTTCTGTTGGACATGTACTTAGAATTATGGCATTTATAAATTGAAAATGTTCTACACAATTCTAATCGCAAAATTTGGGAAACGAAATGTCTGTATACTTTGGCCCGCCTCTCCGGTTAATATCGACCCAAGGGCCAAAGAAACACGATGATTGAGTTTGTGGTGTCTCCTTTTTATCCCCTCGTCGATCAGGGTCCTGTATCGGTTTTTGCTAATCCCATATACAGGTTTTGGCCCTGTGAATAGCGTTTCAGATGCTTTTCTAGCTAGCTGGTCCGCTTTTACGTTGCCTTCAATGCCTCTATGACCTGGCACCCACATCAAGGTGACCTTGTTGTGTTTTGCCAGCTCGATGAGGTTCTGGAGGCAGTCCCAGACCAGTTTGGACTTTATCTGTGTAGAGTTGAGTGCTTTGATAGCACTTTGACAGTCAGATAGAATGTAGATGTGTTTTTTCCTATAACCACTTTCTAGATTCTTCTGAATGCATACCATGATAGCATGTGTTTCAGCTTGGAATATCGTGGAGCATTTACCAAGTGGTATTATGTAATCCCTTCTTGGCCTTACCCCATGTATTCCTGCTCCCGTTCCTTCGACTGTCTTTGAACCGTCTGTATACCAGACTATGTCCGCAGTTGATTGTGATTCTATACTCGGGGCCCATCCAGATTCATCAATTCGTGTTTCGAATGGTTTTTCGAATGAGTATAGGGGTTGCATGTAATCTGAAATCATTTTGAGTTCTTCGATGTTGATTACATGAGTGATTCTGGTATGTCCAGTTGTTCGGATTCTCCAGTTTTTTGTTTGTTTCAGTCTGTATGCACTCATCCTGGCCTCTTCAATGACATGTAAGTCAAGGGGTTCGAGGTTTAGGATGATTTCCATTGCAACTGTTGGAGTGCTGTTCATTGCACCCGTGATGCAGAGACAGGCAAGCCTCTGGATTTTCCCAAGGTTGATTTTTGCCTGTCTTTGATTTGTTTTTGGCCACCATAAGAGTGAGCCATAAGTTATTCTTGGTCTTATTACCGCTGTGTAAAGCCAGTGCATGGCTTTCGGTTTAAGCCCCCAGGTTTTTCCAAAAGCTCTCCTGCACATCATGAAGGTTATCTTGCTTTTGTTTGTTACATGTTGAAGATGGGGGTTCCAGGTTAGTTTCTTGTCAAGAATCAGCCCTAGATATTTCACCTGCTCTACTACTTGTAATGTTTCACCGAATAGTCTGGGAGGTATGAGATTTCCCATGTTTCTTCTCCGGGTGAAGGGAATTAGTGTTGTTTTGTTCGGATTTGCCCTTAGGCTCTCTCTGTTACACCATTCCTCTACTGTCCTCAGTGCATTTTGCATTAGCTCTGAGGTTGTTCGAGTATTCTTTCCCTTGATGAGGATGACCAAGTCATCTGCATACCCTTGAGAGTAATACCCTTGGTTATTCAGAGAAATTAGCAGTTCGTCTACAACCATGTCCCACAGAAGGGAGGAGAGTAAGTCCCCCTGTGGGGTACCTCTGGGGTCTCGAACATGTTGGCTTGGACCAGTCTATTATGAAGCATTGAGTGTATCCACCTGCAGATGGTTTCGTCAATGCCTCTTCGAGTGGCCGCAGAGACCATACTTTCAAAGGAGGTGTTGTCGAAGGCTCCTTCGATGTCTAGAAAAGTGCATAGTGCAATTTCTTTGTTTGCTAGAGACTGCCTTGAAACGAGCTGATGAAGTGCTGTCTCGCATGATTTTCCTGTTAGATAGGCATGTTGGTTTTGAGGTAAAGGCCGTTCTACAAGAGCGGTTTCCCTTATGTCTCTATCTATCAGTTTTTCTAAGCCTTTCAGAAGAAACGACGATAGGCTTATTGGTCTGTATGCCTTTGCCTGGTCATATGAGTCTCGTCCAGGTTTCGGAATAAAGACCACATTTACAGTTTTCCAGGTTTGAGGTAGCCATCCCAATGCTAGGCTCAGCCTGTACAGTCTGCACAGTTCTGGTGCTAGATATTCAACTCCGCTCTGAAGTAGTATGGGAAATACTCCATCTGGGCCCGGAGACTTGTAAGTCTTGAAGGAGTTTATTGCCCACACTACTTTTGAATGAGTTACCGTTCGTTTAGCCACTTCCCAGTCTGCCCTTTTAGCCCTCAAATGAAGGTTTGCAGGGGTGACCCACACCTAGAATTTTGGTATGGAAATATTATGGGCATTTGGTGCCCATTTTGTGCCAATTTGTGCCGTATGATATGAATTTTGCGTCCGTTCGATTCTCGAGAAATATCGAGTTTTTCCTGTGATTCACCAACTTGACGCTGTGACCCACATATGGAAATTGGAAAATTTACTTCTTTCAATAAATCATGCCTGTTTTGTGCCATATGTTATGAATTTTGTGCCCGTTCAGTTTTCGAGATATTTCTAGTCACCAACTTAACGCTGTGACACATATGTATATGGAAATTCATAAACTTATTTCTTTAGATAAATTGTGTGTGAAATTTTGTAATAGACTGGCCGTAGGTAATGAAGCAATATATTCTCAAATAATTGAAATAACTCTCTATGTGAGCCGATGAAGCTATCAGTTTCACTTCAGGAAATTTGGTAGTCATGATCCCAAACCATAGTAATATGCCGTAAAATAAAAATTCACTTGATGATAAACATTGATTGAACGTGATTACCAATCAGAGTTTTCAAAATTCATTGTACATCAAGCATTAGCCGCGGTACACATTTTTTAATACAAACAAGTATAAAATCGGGTGGATATAATACTTGAATCAATAGGATATTCTTGCATGGTAAGTTTTGATAGATTTCTGTCGATGGTGCTCATAAAACGATATATAATTACTCAAACACCATATATTTTTCCCTGCAGAAAAAACGATGGTGGGAAGAACTATATCATTCTTCTGAATAAAAGAAGTTTTGAAACTTGAAAAAAACTTTGGATTGCACGCGAAAATTTTAATAAAAACGTACAGCTCACATTCTGGAACTGAAGAGTCCAAAAATTTCAAGCCGTTCAATATTTTTTCTGCTCAAATCAGTAGAGCAGATCTTGAGGATACAAAGGGGTATTCACTGCGGTCCGTCACGTTGATAGTTGGATACACCTACTTTCCAATTTATGTGAATATTTTTCCTGGAAGAATTGTGATCGCTGATTTCTGATGAATTCCTTACCATATTTCAAGAATTCAAAATGGCGGACGAGTTTTGTCATTTGTGATACGATTGCATTCGGAATTGGGAAACAACAGTTTTTTTAATTCTATTTTTCAAAATTGACTACCTACAAAATAGTTATTGTTGTGCGCAATGTTTTTGAATCTGTTACTCATAGGAAGAAGAAGAAAAAATTATTTTATTCCTTCAAATGAAAACTTGTTTTGATTTGTTTATATGAAAATCATCCCGATTTGGCGCAATGATGTAGTACTCCTACATTCCGCGGCCTATGCGAATACAGAAAAAGGGTTTTGAAATCTTTTTAATTTTTTCCTCAGTACATCTCTGGAGCAGATCATAATGATGAGTAAATGTACTCGAGTGATATCTTTTTCAAAGGCTTCAAAATACTTGGTAAGTGCAACAGATTATCCCTGTCGTTCATATGATCACTAACCATTTGTTTTGGTTCTTCGAATATGCCCAAATTTCGTTGTTTTCATTTTCGTCTGGCAATTCAATGTTTATCGTTGAATTGGAATCTTCTTCTTCTTGGAGATTCAATATTTCATTCAGTGTGGTATCATTCACGCCATATGATAGTTTTTGAATTATTCTTTTTTTATGAGTTACGCAGGGTGTTGGAGTATTTTCCTTCACTCTCACTGGATGCACCCAATGGCACACAATGGCACAACATGGGCACAATTTACCGAAGGGAGAAATTATTTTAATTTCCATGAATGGGCCACAACGTCAAAATCGTGACTCACAGAAAAAACTTGAAATATCTCGAGAACTGAACGGGCACATAATTCATATCGTACGTCACGAATTGGCACAAAATGGGCACAATTCATCAGAAGAAGAAGAATGTGAGTCACCAACTTGACGCATCTGTTTTTATACATCAAAGAGCAGTTGGAAAAATGTATGGTAGCTATAAAATCAAAAGTGCTCACTCAACGAACTATTTCAGAATAATATAGGATACCTCGCGGTACCATAAAAAACAAAATGGCGAAAACATATGGCAACAAACCTTATAAACAAATGGTTTTCCTGGAGCAGAAAGAAGCAGCATTTATTGCTCTTATAACGGCACTTTCAGAATATCGCTTTCCACTAATAATACTCTGATTTTAAAATGGCATCAGAGATTAGCTCACGTCACAAGGATTAATTCTGAAACGATTTGGGAGCAACATTCCAGAAAAAGATTGACTATTATATTTCCTTGGGAGACAAAGTTTCATCCCGGCGAGTGACAAACAATATTAAAAGAGTGTCGGAAGAAGTAATAACAGACTTTAAGTGGGAATTGTTCCATAGCCCAGTACAATTAGCTGAGAACAGGCTTGAGATTTACAAAAATTGGAGCAAGCAATTTTCCTTCGGAATTCGTTGGGGGGGTCACTGGTGGTCTAAATTCAAAAAGTAGGGATACCAAAGTTGTTGTTGCATCCGCCATCTTGGATTAAAGGGTTATTTTTTGTATCTTGAATAACTCATTTATTTTCAATTGTTAAAAATTGAATTTTCTACAATTTTGGTTTCCATCAATTTTTTCATAGGATCGATTTTTTTCGATTTATACCCGAAGACAGGGGGGTGAATTTTTGTTCATCAAACAACTCATTTATTTCTTATTATACGCGAAAAATTGCAAAGAACAAATTGTTCAAAATTGAATTTTCTACAATTTTTATTTCTGTCAATTTTTTTGTACGATCGATATTTTTCGATTTATACCCGTGAAAGGGAGGGGATGAAATCTTATCATTGTATTATCACGTTAATTGTTAATTTTACGAGAAAAATTGTAATGAACAAAGTTGTTTGAAATTGAATTTTCTACAATTTTAGGAACGGCAATTCGAGAAGCCTCAAATCACGACGACGTTACGATCATCGGCGAGGACATCGATCTTCTCGTGATACTAACTGCCTTAGGGTATCATTTGAAAAACGTTTTCTCCAAGAAACCCGGCAGAGGACGGACTCCGGAACAATTATACTCACCGGCAAGTTTTAAATATGAAGAGTCTGTAGCAAAACATATTTTGTTCTTACATGCCTTCAGCGGGTGCGATACTACGTCTTCAATATTCAACGTAGGAAAATTGAAATTCATCGAGACTCTCAAGAAAAACAAGAATTTGAACCAAGCTCTGAGCTTGTTTCGCCAGGCAAACATTCACAAACATTGCTTGGCTCAAGATGAAGAATGTTTCCTAATCGCATTGTTTGGAGGCGATGGAAATGTAAAAACACTCGACCACCTGAGATTCAAGAACTTCACAAAATCACTTACGAGGAACAAATTCAATTTTGCGATGCTTCCACCTACCTCGGCAGCAGCAGAACAACATATCTACAGGACGTACCTGCAGGTGCAAATGTGGATGGAGTATGAAGTCAACGCTACGGAATGGGGGTGGAGAAAAACTAATCGTGGACTCGAACCTGTCGCTACAACGGCCGATCCAGCACCAGAATTTTTGCTGGAGACGATATCATGTAAATGCAAAACGACGTGCGGAAAAATGTGTGGTTGTCGCAAATCCGGACTCAAATGTTCCGTCTTATGCCACAACTGCAACGGAGAAACGTGCGAAAACGTTGTCTCAATTCGAGAGCTGCTGGATGAAGATGACCTTGGTAGTAACGAAAACCGCTCAGAACAAGTCACCGCCGACCCTCCTGAGCTTCCGGACGAATTCGTCGATAATTACGAGGAAGAATCGAACGACGAAAACTTGGCCGAGCCATCGGCTAAACGTTCCAAACAGACGCAATTGAAATTTTGAAAGACTTAACAGTGTACTGAAAAGAAAATAAATTTCATTTTTTCAATTTAAAAAAATAAACTGTTCGATAAACTGATTATTTACACCCCTCTTTTCCTTTACCGTGAACGTGCGTCCCAAATATATAAACTTTAGAAAAAATCGGAATCATAATTGTAGCAAATAACATTTTTAACACATCAAATTCACAACGACAATCAGCAACAGAAAAATAAACAGAAAAAATAATGATACAACATCAATAATTTACGCGATAATAGAATACTTAAGTTCACCCCCAACTCGTCTCAGGTATAAAACGAAAAATATCGATCCTACGAAAAAATTAATGGAAACCAAAATTGTATGAAATTCAATTTCAAACAACTTTTGTGATGACTATTTTCCGTGTAAAATTGAAAACAAATGAGTTATTCAAGATACAAAAAATAACCCTTTGAATCAAGATGGCGGATGAAACAACAACTTTGGTATCCCTACTTTTTGAAATTAGACTACCAATGACCCCCGTCCTCAACGAATTTCGAAGGAAAATTGCTGCTTCCAATTTTTGTAAATCTAAAATACTAATTCGACTGGGTTACACCAGAAAATATATACAACTACCATAAAACTAATCTCATCGACGATCCCGGAAGAAAGGCCATTATAGGTTGATGAGAAACAGATATAGAAAATCAAATACTATCCTAATGGAAATACAAGTTTTCAATTTCAGATTTTTTCTTTTGAGTTAGGGTCCTTTCAGAATATCTATCAGATGTAGTTCAATGTCCAGCGTGGCTTTAGCCAGGGAAGTAGTTGTTTTCTGTTAGACAATCACGAAAATATCTTCATTTTATTCGTGGATTTTTCAATTCACAGAAAAATCCTTCCAATCAATATTTAATTGAGAATATTTCCTTTTTCAACAACAGCATGTTTTCAAAAATTGAAGAAACATTGGAAAACATAGATAAATCAAAAGTGGTAGGTAGGTATATAATATTCCCTGTCAGAATCGTAATAAAATTAATATCGGCCAAATTTCGAGGCATCTCTCTGGACGCTTTATGTCTCAAAGATGTGACTGCAACACAAAGAAGTTATCCTATGTACTTCCTGAACATGTTATTGAGAATAAACATAATATAGATTATGGCAAAGTCAAAACGGTATGCATATAAAATAATTATTATAAAAGCATTTTCAAAGAACTTATGAACGGAAAAACAGATCTTTCCATCCACAATTACAGGTTGAAACTAGAACAACATTATTGTTCTGTATCTAATATCACACATGATATTGCCAAAAAAGTTATGTCTAAATCATTTACAAATATTTTTAGTTTTAAAATTCCCGCCAAGATGAAGTTGGTATTATAATTGGTATGAAGTGTTTCCCCATTCCAAGTTCTGAACGTTTGTTGTCGAATTTAATTCAGTATCTGTTGTGATCTTCATACACAATCAGTATTAATGTTGATACGTTTTCATTGTTACCTTTTGAACTGTGATTTAAGTCTGTGTTCTTGTTGAATTTTATACTGTTTCTGATGTATGTGTGTCACTTCAATAATAATCTCACGTTAGTAAGAATTTTCATAACATCTTTCTGTATTACCATGTAACTCAAACTTTTTCGTTTACTACATGTCTTGAGAAAGGAAATAAACGTTTCAGAAAGTTCAACAATATAACAGAGAATTTTCTTTGAACCTAGCCCAATTTTTTACTGCATGCTCAGTATGTATTTATATATATATATATATATATATATATATATATATATATATATGATACAAATTTTGTTTGTGTTTATGGCAGTTCCAATGGCTCATTGGTGAATATTGAAATTTTAATTCCATCCAATATGATATTAGTTACAGATTCAAGAATCAGTATCTACTTAAAGAAATTGCTCAAACTGACCTCTATTCACTCCCTGACGGTGAAATATCCTATTTTTAAACTCTTCTCGTACTTTTGCAAATGTGTCTGCGGAAACAGACTCACATTTTGCAAAAATACGTTGTTTTAAAACGTCAATATTGACAGGTTTAGTGGCGTGAACCCTCGATTCAAGATAACCCCACAGAAAAAAATCCAAAGGTGTGAGGTCCGGTGATCGAGCTGGCCATTCCGTTGAACCTCGTCGTCCAATCCATCTACCACGTTACTCCTCATGCAAATACCGTTTCACGGCACCGTAATAGTGTGGAGGAGCACCATCCTGTTGGAATGTCAAAATTTCAAGGATTAACGGTTCTATTGCGTTTTGCAACAGTTCCAGATAAACCTCACCAGTTAAATTAGTATTTAAAAAAACAGGCCCAACGATGTGGTTTCCCAGGATACCTGCCCAAACATTCACCTTCTGGGGAAATTGGGTATGTGTTTCACAAAACAGGTGAGGATTTGCGACACTCCAATACCTCACATTCTGTGTATTCACATTTCAATTAAGATAGAAAGTACTTCCGTCACTAAAACAAATTGTTTTGACATAGTCTGGCTGTTGGTTAATTTTAGTTTCCATATTTCCACAAAGTTCTAGTTTTCGGTCTGGGTCGTCGTCTGAGAGTTGATGAACCATTTTCAATTTGTATGGATGAAATTTGTTTTTTTCAACACCCTGTGTAATGTAATTCGACTGACTTTACAGGTAGATGCAACGTGAGTTGTTGAAGAAGTAGGATTAACTATTACTTCTGCCAGTATATAAATTTTTTTCTCATCAGAAATTTGTGGTCTGCCAGATCAATTCGCATCATTAATACTACCCGTTGTTTCAAACTTACGAAGAAGCTTACTCAAATAAGTCCTCGAAACGGGGCGATCGGGAAACCTCTCATTAAAAATGCGTTCTGCTGCATGAATATTTTGTCCAGTTTCACCAAGAATTGGGATCGCTGCTACTTTATCACATGAAGCACGTACCATTTCGCTTCTTGAAGCACTTGAACGTTCGGCTCACAACAGTTCAACAAATTATTAAAATGTACAAAAATATTGAAAGTACCAAAAGCTGCTAAAACAGTTTAACGTTCGATCAACAATACACAAATTATTAAATGTACAAAAACTTGGACAATTACAAAAACATTGAATTAGGGAGACTAACAAAAACGTCAGCTTCTTTGACTACCATCCAGAGGCGGAGCTTGAATTTTGAATTTTAGTATTAACTGATTTAATTCATCACAGCTTTGCGTTTTCTCAAAGCGAGTTGCCAAGACTTCCATGAACACAAACAAAATCAGTATCATTGAATAGGTTTTTTTGATACCTTTCAAAAGAGGTATCGCTTGCCGTAGGGATCCATTTGCAATTATTTGTCACATTGGCCTTGTGACGTCATTTTTGACGATTTCGTCATCTATCATCACTAGTAGGAAAGTTCACAACCTTTAATAGTCAGTTTCCAAATTTCACTTGTTTATGTATTATCGTTCCAAAAATAAGAGGGGGGGAAGGGACTGTTGAGAAGCACTGTATATATATATATATATATTATTTATATACATATATATATATATATATATATATATATATATATATATATTTATATTTGATTTTAATACTTCTGTTTGACAATATATCAACAGAAAAATGCGTACTTTTCAAAATTGATTTCCCGATGAAGGGTCAATAACCCATCTGGCCCAGTCTTCTGACTTGTAGATTTATTTTTCAATCATGAGCAACCTCTCTCAAGTCCTCTTTGAAATCTGTTGGTTAACTCCCAAGGTTTCGACTCCCGACTATTCCCACCTTTAATATTGATTGTTCTGATGAATCACACGCAACAGGTACCCTCCATTTCAGTTGGATTCTGGTTTTATAAAGTGTGTTGGATTTGATTCTCGTTTTATTTTCATACTCCTTAGCTTTGAGTGGAAAATTAAATAGTCGTCCCAATCATGTACATACTTTTCACTTCAGAATCTTGGTATATATCTCAACTGATATAAATTCAATTCCACCTGGAATACCGCAGATGCTTTCTCGGATGCAGTATCCGATGCAGAATCGGATTCGAGTGGTAGTTTCAATCCCACTCATCCCAAAGTGTACTGGATATATTGCTTTCATTGTGAATATAACATTGTGTAGGTACGACTACATTCCTCTGACTGATTGAATACGAGTAAGAAATAGTGTCATATCGTCAATTGTTCCGCGATGTAAATATCTGGGCCATTTCAAGGACTCATTGTCCATGAGTAACAGACAGCCGTGATAGGTGTATTTTATTATGAAAACAACCATAAACTCTCATAAAGCTCCCGTTATACCACAGGAGCTGTCTCCTGAGATTCCGAGAACAATTTTTGAATCTAGAAATCATTTTTCAATACCCTAAGATTTCTACAACGTTCTTGAATTCACCATAAAACCAAATAGTTTCTATCCAGACCAGATGTTCTTCGAAAATTCAGTGCGACTTTCGGAAATTTCTGTCATTCTAATGTAGGACAATCAATGGAAATTTTCTGCTCCTTTGATTCTGTGACAAAAATACTACCAGGAAACCGACTGTGACATCATGTGGATGACGGTTCTTAGTTATATCCTGTTATGTTTCCAACTCTCATTACTTATTTTGTTATAAGCATTTGAACCTATTTTTTTTATCGTTTTTGACTTTTAACTTTGAAACTGATGAAGCAATATCGATACTCTCAGTGGACGAATTGTAGAGAATTGGAATGCAAAAAAAGCCCCATTGCAACTCGATCGAATCATCAGTAACGGAAAAAACTGGAAAAAACAGAAAAAATCAGCATTTAAAAAAAATTATCATAACAACGCCACTTCTTAGGTTGTAGTGCAGGCTTTTTACGACATAGTAGTGATTAAAATTCACTCAATGAGTGGATAACTCAGGTGCATTATTACTTTTGGCATAATTGCAATCTGAATTTTTTGAGGCACTTTATTGCAGCAGACCTGGTCCGATTACAATTTTTAAAGAATTTTTCGAGCGAAGAAAAAAAAAAGACATATTCCCATTTTGCGTTACAATGCTGCAAAATAGTAGAAAAAGACTTGCAAACATTACCGCAAATGTGTGAGTGCGTGGAAGCGGCTGAGTAGGGGGTAGAGCAGCAGACGCAGGGAAGCGTATATATACAAGCGCACTGCTCCCGTCATCAATTCGCTGCTCTACCCCCACTCATGAGGCGCTTTCATGCACTTGCCGATTTTCGGTCATGTTTGCAAGTACTTCTCACCTGTTTCTCAGCATTTTAACGCAAAATGAGAATGGTAATTTTGTAGTACTATAGTTCAACTCTCAAAATATCCTGAAACTATTGGAATCGGACCAACAATAACGCGCATCCAGGTCTGCTGCAATGAAGTGCATTGGAAAAATCTAATTATAATTATGTTAGAACTAATAATCCAGCAGTTGTTGTTGTTGTTGTTGTTTATTCACACAAACATACAGATACAATACAATAATACAATAAGATATAATAATAATTGAATATAAGAAAAGGAAGAAATATGTGAATAAGGGGTCTTGATAAGTGACTGAACACTTGTTTCAAGTACAAAGATGACATTTACAGTTTATTGTGAAGAAGAAATGCAGACACTATAATAATAATACAATGGGTGTAAGATAAAAGTTAACTGAGGATATAACACTATTTTAATTAATGAAATGGGCAGGACAGTGATCAATAGAAAATAGACATATACATATATATTTACATATATATATATATATATATATATTATGTTATGAAAGACCAGTAATTTATTTCAATTGTTTTTACATGTATTTTGAGATTCTATTTTTTTTAAAGAGATTACAACCTATAATTGTTCAAAAAACAAAAAAAAGTCTAGATTTATATAATCATCCTGAATAAAATGTGAACAACAAAATTATAAGCTTGAAACATACAGTATATGGAATTGTATCTAACTAAAAATAGCCAATGGGGGAACAACAAACTTCTTGATGACAATAGCCAATCAGGTAACAGTATGGTCAGATGTAAGATTTGAAATTGTGAGAAAATAAGAACGGTAAAGTGTCAGAGACAATTATCATTGAATATTGTACATAGTTTGTGAGAAAAGAAAAATATTTTAGTTTATAAGTTTTGACAAATAACCCCAAAGATTGATAATGTGACAACAAAGTGCACGAATTTGAAAATTCAAATGATATGGAAAAAGGAGAAATGGTATCCAGGTGATAGAAAACAAAACCAATAAGGAGATTGAAAAAAATTTTGAAAAGAACGCTACGTTCGTACTTTAGATAAAGAAAAATTCAAGAACTTCATCAATATAAGGTAGTTTCTCTATTAGAATCCAACCAACTCAACTTCAAGAGAATTTCAAAAAAAATAAATAGCAGCAAACAAAATCACCTTTTATGTACTCCACATAAAACTATTTCAAAGCTGATTTCTGGATTTGTATGGTTTCCTTCTTGGTATTGGAGAGCCTGAGAGCAGTAGATTGAAGGAGGATTCAATTTCTTGGTGTGTATTGTAACAGTGACAGTTCCAGCCTCAGGTATAAACTTTTCTAGTGCACATCACAAACTGAATAACTTCACAAATAACTCGTATCATATCAGAAGAACTCTATTTTATTTTGATAGTGAACTATCAAAGAATTTTTCAACCTTCAAAGTAAAAGTGAGGTTGTGTATACTCTATTCAGCACCGTTTCTCATGATTGTCTTTGAAAATTTGTAGAATGATCATAGCATGAGTTATCTATCGTAGGCCAGGTAAATATAAGTTTTCCTGAATAAAGGAAATAATTGTTTTTCGATACTTTTTCGTTTATTTTC
Source organism: Gonioctena quinquepunctata (assembly GCA_018342105.1). Lineage (NCBI taxonomy): Eukaryota > Metazoa > Arthropoda > Insecta > Coleoptera > Chrysomelidae > Gonioctena > Gonioctena quinquepunctata. The sequence continues at coordinate 219,257 of JAFIRS010001916.1, read as the reverse complement.
CACAATGATCTGCAATCGTACTTATAAACATTGAATAGATTGAATTTGACATCAAGCAGTGGCTCTATCGCCTGAACCGGCTATCTGAGACGAAAGGTGTACCAACTGAGTTTAGTCGTGGTAAGAAAAGGAATAACAATTGGCAGCAACGTGACGAGAAAACAGTGACGTTAGCTAGCAATTATTATTACATAGCAATATATTATACAGGGTAAAAATAATTTATCTATCATATCCATTTGAACCCAAGAGGGACAAAAATTAACAACAATTTAATTTCACAATTCACATTATATTACAATTCAGCGCCCAACGCGGTGCAAAAATATTTATATGATAATAATAATAAATTAAATAATAACAAAATTCATTATTTTAACAACCCACATTACATATATACCTGATATTATCATGAATTTGCATGAACTATTTAGCTATAAATTATTTGGGGGGACGGGAAGAATTTATTTATTTTCATGTAGGTCAGTGAAAAGTTTACGTGGATTTACGATGATGTAATATTTCAACTTTTTTTTGAAGACGTAATTATTAATGATGTCTTTCATTTCATTGGGTATGTCGTTAAAGAGTTTTGGGGCAACAAATTCATAGCGCTTTTTTCATGAAAGGTACATAGCTGCCTTTTTGTCTTGTCTCGTAATTGTGAGAAATAATCTGTTTTTTTGTTTCATTTTGATGATAGTGACAAATAATATCATGTGCAAAGAGTTGTCTGACGTCTAAGATACCAGATTCTTCTTGAAGGTGTTGTGAAAAATAAGTCCGTGTTTATGAATAGATGATTTTCAGAAATCGTTTTCTACAAGTGAGTGAATGTGTACCTTGGACGAGCATCCCCAGGGAGATATTGCGTATCGAATATGGCTTTCTACTAGCGAGTGATATAATATTTTCAATTGTTCAATGGATAAGATCTTCTCTAGTTACCTGGATCTGAATAATTTACATTTCATTTTTTTATAATAAAATTTATGTGTAAACTCCACTTCAAGTGACGATCAAGCAACACCCCTAGGTATTTCATTTCGTATCCAGCTGAGATTGAATAAACTTGGTTTGTTGTTTTATTGATGCCAAATGGGAGATACGAGGTTCTCTCAAGGTTTAGGGTGAGTTGCTTGAGATCAAACCAACTGTTTATATGAAGGCAGTCATCCCCTACTTTTGATTTCGAATCATTCCATGAGTAACTCGAATAAATCAATGCGGTATCATCTGCGAATGCGAAAATATCACTCGAACTTTGAATAAAAAGTGAAACATTCAAATATATGTTGAAGAGGATTGATCCTACCACCGTACCTTGCAGAACTCCGTACTCAATGGTTGATACATCGCTCTGAACACCATTGACTCTTACAGTCTACTGTCTTTTGGAAATATAACTCGGTAATAGTGTCAGTTCGTTTCCCGTTATACCGATATCCTCCAGTGACAGCAGTAGTAAATGGTGACTGACCGTGCCAAATGCCTTACTCAGGTCGAGGAAAATACTCAGAAATTGTTAACCTTGATTAGGGGTGCTATGAATTATGTTTGTAAGAGAGATTAGGGCATCTTGGGTAGAATTTCTTTTTTTGAAGCCGAATTGGTTATCAGAGATAATATTGTATTTTTTAATGTGGGAGTCTAGGCGTTACTAGATGATTTTTTCAGATATTTTGGCCAGGTGTAAAATGAGTGATATGGGCCTATAGTTATTAGTATTAGTTTTGTCCCTTTTTTTGTGGATTGCTACTACTACTGAATTTTTCAGCATCGAAGGCCACTCTCCATCTTGTGTGCCTCTAATGAATATGAATACCAACGGGTCAATGATTTCGGCAAGTGTAGCATTAATAATTTCTGTCATTATTGCATCTGGTCCGGGTGATTTTTCAGGCCGGAGGGTTTCGATCAAGGATTTCAACTCGTCGCGGTCGGTTGAAATGATAAAAAAGCTGTTAGGAATTCGATGACTACTGTGTTGGTAATTCGGGTTGGGTAATATTTTTTCGGCTAAATTTTTCCCAACTTTAGAAAAAGTGTTAATATATTCGTTAGCGATGTCTTTCGTGATCATTAATAGGTTTCCATTTTTTTTCTTAATGAAGTCGATGCATTTGGGGGATTTATTTGTTCAACTGATTTCTTTTATGACTTTCCATAGATTTTTTTTATCATTGAAGTTCTGTTATATCAGGGATTTGTAGTAATTATATTTAGCTATTTTAATCGGAGTAGTGAGTTTATTCCTATAGTTTTTCAATTTAATGTTCGTAATTTTTTTTTTTGTAAATTATTGAATGGTTTTTGCTTCGTAATTATTGACTTCATCAGTGAGGGAGTATTCCAGGGAGTTTTCTTTGCACTTCATCTAGTTGGTGGTCTCTTCATGGTGCATTCATTTATCGAGTTTGTCATGATGTTTATGTATCATTTTGCTGCGGATTCAACGTCTTGTGTTTGATACACTGAATTCCAAGAAGATTTTTGAAGATATTTCATGAGTTTCCTATACTTGACATGATTGATACATTTACAAGTATCGTTCTCGTTTTTAGGCTCATCAGTGATTATTTGTAGAGCTATAGATGAATGATCAACGATACAGGTGTTGATAATGAATAGCATGCTTTGATCGTGAAAGTTAGTTTCCGATTTTAAGAATATATGGTCCAAGCATGCATTCAGTCTTGTACAGCCATTTATGGTAGAGATAAAACCGTTTTCTTCTAGTGTAGTTTGGTACTCAAGAGTACATTAATTATCTTTCGATAGATCCCAAAAAAAATGTGTATATTATTTCTATTCGATTCATTGTCATCATCAAGTTCGAGAATTCAGAAGGGTCAAGAGGAGGTGATCTTTACATACCTGAAATTATCATGATACTCGTGGCAAGTTTGATTCCTATTTGAATCATACTGATCTGACCAAGCTTAGGTATTGAGGAGTGTAGCTCAAGTTTGATTTCACAAAGGCAACAGGACCATCATTCTGATTGAATGTTCTTTGGTTGTAGACGTTATTGTATCCTTCCAGATTGAAAGAGTTCAAGTCGGTTATTTGCCAGGTTCTGAGAGCACCACAACATTATGTCAGAATTTATTTGCTAAAAAATACTTTAATTCATCGAAGTTCTTATGCTCATATGTTGTTATAAAGTATGAAAATGTTTATTTTCGCATTTGACTTTCAAGCCTCGTCAAACTCTTGTGAATTTTGCAGGATGTAAGATTCCATTTGTTTCACCTCAAAATCTCTAATATATGTATCCATTCCTCGGGTAGTGATTTCTGATAATAAAACTAAAATTTGAGTGGTTGATAAGGAAAACTGCATACATAGTATCACTGAACCGCATAATAGATATAAATACAAAAATAAAAGGAGAAAGATAAAATTTAAAAAAATTACAATATAATAACAGAAGTAGAAACAAATAAAAAAAAACAAAACGGTTATTTTTGGGAATTGGTTCGCGATCTGGTGAGTTTCTCTCAAGCTGGGTTGACTGGCTTCAATGGTTTTTTTGAGGGTCCACTAGGCAATTTGACTGATTGATTGATTCTGTTGGACGTTTTCGGATAAAGTTGTTCTGTAATTTCTTGATTTTTTTCCTATAATGTTCAGGTTTTGGAACTTGTGACTGAGTTGGAGTCGTCGGGTACTCCTTGCTTTCTTGTTTACCAGGTTATCTATTTCGTATGAGTCTTCTATTGGAAATTTTTTATTTTCCACAACGAGTTAATTACCCTTTATATAGCAGTTTTTTTGTTGCTGTCTCTCTTGTAAGAGACATTTTCGTAGGATTTGATATTTGGAACGTTGTTGGTTCGTTAGGTCATGAGATATTGTTATACTGCTTCCTCCCAACTTTTTACCGTTTTTCAGGATTTCCCTTTTCTTTAGATATGATACGAATTCTATATTAACTTGACGATTTGTAGCTTCTCCAAAGCAGTAGAAATTATTTATATCTGATTCATTTACAACCACGTTCGACATGCTATTGATCTCGGTACAGATAAATTCTGTAGTTATGTTTTTATTTGGAACAGTCCATCCAAAAACAATGATAATATTCTATTTTTCGTTCCTTTCCAATTTCTCAATTTTTTCCTTCAGTAAGAAATTCTCTTCTTCGAGGTAGTTTATCTTGAAATTCAGGTTCTCAACTTTCAGTAAAATATTAGCTTCACTAGCTTCGATACTATTATTCAGTTCTATTTTGGTATTCCTGATTTCATCTGATAATTGTTTGACTATCGTATCATCCATTATTTTTATTGTTCGACCGCTGGTGGTGTAGTACTCCAACAGGACTTCTTATCAGTGACAGTTGATAATTCGAAAGCAATGTGAAGAAGCGGACAACTATAGAATATTTGGTATCGACTCATAGGTATTATGGTATTCCAGGCGATATTAACCTTATCAAACTACTTTTAGTTTTCACAACATTTACTTCGACTCAGAACCATTGATTTTGATTGACTATCTTGGAGAGAAGGTCGGTCACTCACAGGTTACTGTGCCTGAGTTTCTCACCCACAGAAAACATATCAATCACTACTATGTCGTGGAGATTCTGCTCCAAAACTTGAAAAATGGCGGTGTTATGAATTTAAAAAAACGCAGATTTTTTTGATTTTCTACAATATCGAGTTCACATCATTAGTTTTCAAGTTACAAGTCAAAAACTAAAAAAAAAATGCTTTCAAATGTTCATAACAAAATAAGCAATGAAAGGTGGGAGTAGGAAACATAACAGGATATAACTACGGACCGTCTTCCATATGATAGCACAGTCGGTTTCCTGGTAGAACTTTTGTCACGAAAAAATCTCTATTGATCGGTCTAATGTGATGGAATATAAATGAGCATTACATTCACATTTCACAGTAAGTATCTATGATAAAGCTATCCCGTTATCGGTTATACAATGATGGATGCTTGGAGGAGAAATAAAATAAATAATAATATATGGATCAACTCCATATATATTCGTGTTTTTTTTCCATTTGCAATGAACGTTTAAAACGAACGAATAAAAATGAAATCAATATGAGCTCATTCATATATTTCTCTGACAATGAAATAAATGGAGTGCCATATATACAGTCCAGTCAAATGTCGCCATAAATCATTCATTTCAAAATAACTAATTCTCATTCTCTTGTATGAAAAAATCATTTAACACGTCTCATATTGGAAAAATGTATATAAAGTAAATGACTACTGAATAGTTACATATATATTCAACATTATTTATATTTATGCTCAAATTTTATGTTCTTTCTCATCTATTTATGAAATGGCCAGATACCTAGAGACTTCACCTTCCAACTTGGCGAAGGCACAGATATAAAAGAGAAAGGCCAACCGGTGCATTCGCCAAACACTAGGTATCTGAATCGTATCTTTGCTAAACTAATACGGAAATCATTATGATTTTCAATTAGGTAGTATTTACGTATTCCATTTCATGTAAACTTATTTTCTTCGGAACATACCAACCTACACAAAAGCAATCCAGCAACTCGGGTATAATTTTCGTTCTCATTAAATACGGAAGGAATGGGAAACATAGTCATTCAAAAATAAGAATTATAGAGCGGCTTTATTCATCATTTTGATTTCTACACATAAAAAAGGAAAACTAGAACAGTGTAAATTCATATACATGAGAGGAGAAGACTGACAAAAAGGCGAAATGTTAGCTATATCTGTTTTTCCACTATGAAACTCATTCACTTCTTCAATCCCCCTTAAGAAGTCCTGAGTAGAAAAAATGAATACATATTACCATAATTAGCACTTATATGCACGAAATAATAAGTTATGCACAGAACTAATGCAAGAAACATACTAGAATTTAACTTCATAGTAAAATCAGATATACCAACATGGAAAAAAAAAATTTAGAAAAAGAGGATTCGGCTATCAAAACATAGCGTGAAACTGACAACTTTTTCTATAAAACACTCAAGAGGTTATGTTGAAAAACAGACCACTCACCTTTTCCCACAATAGTCGGTTGTTTGGTGGTCTTTTGGATTGATTGATTTTATTTTGAAAATGAAGACTCTTTTATTATCAATTGTAGTCGAATAATAGTCATATTGACCTATTACTGTTCAAATTGGAATGCGTTTTGGGAAGACAATTGATTTTTTCCTCTAATGGCAAAATTAGTGGTTGTTACAAATATGGATACTCTTTCATCAAGGAACTATGAGCTGATTTTTCTACAAGCCCCGGTGTCTGTCTCTCTGTCTGTGTGTCTGTCTGTAATCAAATCTTGCAAGTTAAATTTGACCCATTTCTAATCGTTCGATTGAAATGAAATTCAGCAGGTTAACATAATTCCGGTGACAATGCATTATGAAATTTGTTAGGAAAAAAAAACTAAATGACGGCTCCAATATGGCAGACAATGTTTGTGATTATGGTCCGATTTCATTCAGAATTGGTATCTAGCGGTTTTCTGCGTCAGAGAGTTTTTTGTAAACATTCCAAAATTCAACATGGCGGCTCCAAAGTGGCGAACGAGTTTTGTGATTATGGTCCGATTCTATTCAAAACTGGTATGCGGGGGTTTTTGGGGAATAATTTTTTTTGGCAAGCTTTCATTTTCATTATCACCTATCCCGGTGTCTGTCTGTCTGTAATCAAATATTTCAAGGGAAATTTGGCAGGTGTACATAATCCCGGTGACGATGCATTACGAAATTTTTGTTATGAAAATAAAAATGGCTGCTCCAATTTGGCGGACAATTTTTGTGATTATGGTCCCATTCTATTCAAAATTGGTATCTAAGGTTTTCGGGGTCGGAGATTACGATTTCTCTCGTCAAAATTTAAAAGTTAATCAGATGGAAATTACCAAACTAGTTATTTAACATCATAAAAACTAAAAAATAAAAAATAAATAAACGAAAAAAAATGTAAACAAGCTTTTATTCGTTGTTAAAACAGCATTGAAGAGTTAAAAACAGGAATTATGAAAAATAAAAACATTTTTGAAAACAAGCGTTTATTATACGAATGCACTTGAAAGAAAAAATATTTCGTTCACTGTTTGATCTAAGTTCTTCTGTGAGTAACAGATTCAAAAGCTTGCCGCGGATACAAAATAGTTTCAAAATCTTGCGCGGCACGATTCTGAATCTGTTACTCACAGAAAAACATAGATCAAACAATGAAATGAACGATTTTTGCCTTTTTAGTGCATTTGTATAATAGAAGCTTGTCTTTGAATTTTTTTTATAATATTGATTTCACTGTTATGAACCTAGAGAAAAAAGAGTACCTACACATTATATATGTTCATCGACAATTCAATCCCCCTCCATATATATGCAGCTGTAATTGGGTTTATATTCAATTTTATTCTTATATATTTTTTTCGAAGGAATATTTGAAGTTGATAATAATTTCCAACCATGCATTTTCTTCGTATTAGATGTATTTTGATGATTTATTTCGAAGAATATAGATTGTGTTCATGTTATTAGAAAAAAGTGAAATAGGACTTTTTGTAGTCAGTCTATTCCTATCCTTGGTGAAAATGTTCCTTCAATATAGAGAAATGTCGATTTAGGTTTATTCCAGAACCATGTTTATAGTAAACAGAATTTCTCTTACTTATATATTTTAATTCAATCCGATTTGAATTCACTTACAAGTTCTACATTCTACTCTCGTTTCTGTCAATGTATCTTTGGAAATAACCAGATGAGTTCATAAATTCATAATTTATAATCATCAATCGATACCAATTTTTGGTCAAAGGAGACAGTTTTGCCACTACGAAGGCGTAGAAGTGCCACACTTTTTTTTAATTTTACTATTCCGACTTGTAAGTCGGAATTCCGACTTGTAACTCGGAATTCCGGAATGAAGGCCATAACAATGAAAGAACAACGTACAAATACATACATACATACATATATATATATATATATATATATATATATATATATATATATATATATATATATATATAGGATGTATCAACGTAGGTGGACCTTAGCTGCTTCCCCATTTAAGATAAGGAAAAATTACTCAAATAAAAGTTGTAGAAAGCAATGGAAGCTATGTTCCATACTTCCTCCAGACATGGTGTTCGATAACTGTGTAACTCACAAAGTTATGTTTTTTTATATCAAATATCCCATACATTTCTACTCGATTGAATTCCTTTTGAAGAGTGTTTTTCAAAAACATAAGGTTGTATGGGCTTATACCGGGTGATTCGGGAGTTATGATGTAAAGCGATTTTCTAGGATCGGGAATAATAACTAGAATCCCTAGAATCGTTACTTTCTCTTTGACGCCAAGACACTTTCTCAAACTATTTTGAAATTCAACTTTCACCTTCGGGCGCAAGATTTTTTTGTGGTTTACTCCACTCACCAGGGGGTAGCAACAGATGGACAAACGGAATGTCCAGGGGTCTGGTTTCTTGACTCAATTGAAATTCCCAAAGGTCTATAGGCTTTAAGTACAGCCCTTGGACTGGACTTCGGTTGCACAGACAGTCAGACATACTCAAACACTGGTCCGATCCTAAAGTTCAGAGGCTTGAAAAGAGAAAAGTACTTTTCATAGAAGTTTCCAAATGTAACCACAATAAAACAATTTTATTTAAACTTCAACTTATGTAATTTTGACAATTCGAATTTATTACAAAAGATTATGAGAACTCCGACAATATATTTTATGCAATAAATTGAACAGCTGAATGGAAATTGATGGGTTCATGAGTTCCAACAATGGACATGAATTATAACAACTCTTATAAGATATAATTACCAAACTCATTGTGAGATATCTCACTTTATCTTACTTTGTCACCCAAGAGACCAATTTTTCTATTTTTTTTCACAATCTTAGTTCAAAAAGTGATTTTTCTGGTGTGCGTGGTAATTGAATTCGTAAACTTTAATTTAGTTACTTCATAAATTGTTTCAATATAAAAACAAAACTTTACGGGCTACTCGTAATATTTACTTTGAGCTTCGAAGAAAGAAAACAGAATCACTGCGATATCTTCGTCGAAGCTCAAACTATGGTGTTCTCACACTCCTAATCTACTTCTAGCTAGGTACCAACAAAGCGGAAAGCAGTTAAATGGCTAGGATTCTGCGTACAAGACAACAACGTGTATTACTTACTAGATTCATTATCAATGTAATATGGAAAATTCGAGTATTTTATAAAACCACCTTCAGGAACTTCATCCTTAATTTAAAAACCCTAATATCTATATATCAGTCTTGTTATCAATTTAAGATCAAAAGCTGTATTTCAATCGAGTACCAGGACGCTATGAATTCTATTAATCTCGAAATACCTGCCAGAGTCAGAAATGACAAATGCCGATGGCAATCCTCCGAGTACGGTAGGAATGTCAATTAATACATACTAAATGAAGTTAAGACGGTCAATTGGGAAGACAGCCTGATATCGTAGTGATAGGAATTCTCAATCTATATTCTTGGTTAAATCACAATACCCCGTAAATCAATCCTAAATAACAAATAATAATACATGAATCGATTTATCCTGAAAGTCACGGGACTGGAATATTTCACACCTGCGCAAATCGTATAAAATATTCAACGAATGAAATGAAATCAGTCCGGCGTTTTGCCAACCTGATAAACTCAATAGGTTATCAACCACAGTGAGGGAACAAAATACATACAGGGCCACATGGGCAGAAATGTCTTAATGACACGATCAAATCAACAAGTTATCAAAGGTTTATACACAATGTTTCACTCACGGATATGAAAACTACTTTCCTGACGACTCTCAGAACAATTATAGTCACTTGTTCTAGGACTGGAGGGAAGAGAGCGATCCTAATTCAATCCACCAGATTTAAAAGAAATATCGGCAAAACCGTATAAAGAAAGACCCCTTCTTTTCGTCTGATTCACATAAGAACTGGACCAAAAAGCAGCTTATCTTTTTGTCCCCTCATTAGGAAGCATACTACGTTTCTACTAATATGAATCAACCTTTCTCTACTTTCATAGTGAAACAGGCACAGAAGTATTTTAGTCTTTTTTTACAGTTCTTTTGCTCGGTTTTGTGATCGATCCAGTAGCTTTGGTTGTTTACACTTATTCTCTGAAGAGGCGTTGTTTTGTTGCCAGAATTGATATTAAACCCCAAATGGGCAGGTACCTTCAAACTTTAGGTTAGCCGTTCTTAGTAACGGAGCTTGAAAGAAATGCTTCGTTACAATGGTGGAATTTTTGTCATTCAACACCAAATATATCAAAATCATAAATTTGAAATAAAAAATAAAATAATATTATCGGAAATGGTGTATTTTCATTTCCTATTCATAATTTTGTAGAATAGCGCTTTTCCCATACAGGGGCAACCAAAACTGGGGATCCCTATTTTATCAGCCTGTAAGTGAGGCTATATCAGAATAGTCTACACTATGAGTTTGCAGAAAATGTAGTGTTTGCCCACTTGATTTCCATCGCAAAGGAATCTTATTCTTAAGGAAAGTATGAAAAAGTCATCATAACAGCAATAATTTTTTTTTTCAATGCTAGAGAGAAGAGGTAACAAAATAAACTCAGACAATTTGAAAAAGCGTGAATTCACAGCAGATGTTCGAACAATCTCCCGTTTTGAGATATGAACAAATTGAGTCTATCTAAAATTTCTCTTCGGCCATCAACTAAAGTTGATCTTGTAATAGAGCGGAAAACTCCTCTGATTCTATTCTTCATATCTACTGATGTCGTTGATTTCTCGCGGTATAGCGTTTCCTTAACAGACAGAGAAATCTAGGGGTATGAGGTGTGGGGACCTTGCGGGTCACTGAATGGGCCTGTTTCTTGCTATCCCTATTTCTGCGCCATCTGCTTAAAAATATTCTTACGTGATTTTTATTGTGAGGAGACGCGTTATCATTTTGGTAATTTAACCTGTGTCTGATGTCAATCGGTACATAACCCAACAAATTTGATAAATCGTCTCGGAGAAAATCTCTGTACATTTTTCCATTCAGTGGCCCATCAAAGAAATATGGTCCTATAACCTGATTTCCAATCTTGCCCCGAAATTTATCGTTTTTGGTTGTCAAGTCTTCTTATCCAATGAGGACTATCTAACGAGTAGTATAGTGGCAATTGTGTCCAGTTACCATCCCATTAGTTTTGAATGTGGACTCGTCACTAAACAAAATGAATTTCAGAAACTTTTGTTCCTCGCGAATGAAATCCGATATATTTTCGTAATAGCGAACTATCATAATTTCTTTCATATTGTTCTTGATGTGATTCAATTCGGTATAAATGGGGATTTTTTTAACAAATTTCTGTTCACGGAATTATAGACTTCGAATCAGGATATCGAACTGCATACATTCTACTGGCTACTATACACTTTTCGCCACAGCCACCCAAAATGTATATCATGTTCATCAGTTCTTCGGTGGATAATTTATTTCGAAGCAAAAAAATAATAGATTTCAACTATGAACTCACCTCCTCGATAATTGAATGTCAAGTATGTTGACAATTCCTATAACATTCAAATGTTCCAAGGATGATTTGATATAATTGATAATATTTTCTACATTCCGGGTGTAAGCACAATACCACAGAACATGGGAGGAGGAGATTAAAATTAGTCGATGATGTCGTTAACTATTGAGAATTTTCAAGTAGGTACAAGGAAAATTGCAAATGACACATTTCTGGAGGAGCAGCAAGGTCCCAAGTCCTCACGCTCCTAGATTTCTAACTCTGGAGCTATGTTAAAGGAGAGGTCTACCAGAAGGAACCAACGACACCAGAATACATAAAGAATGGAATTAGAAGAATTTCTCGATCTATTACAAGATCAACTTCAATTGATGTCCAAAGAAAATGTGTAGATAGACTCAATTTGTAGTGGGAGATTGTTTGAGAATCTGCTGTGAATTTACGCTTTTTCAGATTGTTTGAGTTCATTTTGTTACCACTTCTGTTCAGAATTGAATGAAAAAAATCGTTATTGGTGTTCTTATGACTTTTTCATACTTTTCTTAGGAATTAGATACATTTGCGATGGAAATCAATTAGGCAAACACAACATCTTCTGCAAACTCATAGTGTGAACTTTTCTGGTATAGCCTTATTCACAGGCTGTTCCATTTGGAAAAACTGGGAAAAAAGTGATCTTGGGTTTGGGGTGCCCTGTATGGGAGAAGCGCTATTCGGCAAAATTATAAAAAGGAAATCAAAATACGCCATTTTCGGAAATATTAAGTGAAAATATTTTCTTATTCGAATTCATTGATTTTGAGATATTTGGCGTTGATTGAATATATTTTGTGACAAAAACTCCCATAACTGTAACGACTTTTTGTGTCGTGGATCGGCCTATACTGACATCTGTTGGTGACCTATTATTGATGTGCACGAAATTTCGTGTCATCAAATTCCACGACATTAGGTATAAGCTTCACCCCACAAATTATAGGTGTAACCTCTAGAATTTTTGCATTTTACATTTTCATACTTGCCAGTAGGTATTAACACTATGAGATTTTTGGTACGATTTTGGGGAAGACCACAAGCCGTCCTGATGATTGGGATACCATGAAACAGCTGTAGGCGGATAGTGGCTTTCTTGGATTCGTAACAAATTTCTCTTCTCTCTTTATATATATACATATATATATATATATATATATATATATATATATATATATATATATGAACAGTAGGGAATAACGGGGATCTACAGTACGCACAAGTTTTGAACTATGAAAAACTTTTTAATACGTTTTTAAAGTTAATGTTCATTAATCAACCACTCAGATTACTGTAAGTACTCCCTTCATTTCAAGTATTTTTTTCACAATAATGTAATTTACATATTTTAGGACCCTGAAGAAGTTTCAAAATTGAAACGAAAGCTCGGTCCAACGTTTCGAAGAGTTTTTCATAGTTCAAAACTTGTGCTGACTGAAGATCCCCGTTATTCCCCACTGTTCATACCAATTTTCAGTCGTTATTTCTACGTAAAATTTTTTTAAAAATAAAAAGTTTAATTTTTATTTATAAATGTACGATTTTTTTTATGTATTTTCTAAAGAGGTTATGTCACTGGTTTTGACATGGTGACGCAATCGGTAATTTTCTTGAATTGGAATAGATGTCTTGTGATACCTCATCTGAAAGTCCTTTTAATACTGCATTCAATGATAATAATCAATTAGATTTTTTTTGTACGGGGTGAACAAAAATTAATATTTTATTTCAATAAGAGAATAACTTTATATCCAACAAAATAGAACAGTTAAATAAGATGTTCGAAATGCCATTCACCAGTCTCTTGACAATAAGCAAATCTACGGACACATTCCTCTTGCACATTGCGAATAACTTCCGGAGTAATTCTGTTAATTTGGATCCTAATTCGATTTTTCAACTCTTGTAGATTTTGCGGCCTATCTACATAGACCTTCGATTTCAAATAACCCCACAAGAAAAACTCCAGGGGCGTAAGATCTGGAGATCTCAGGGGCCACTCTATCGGTCCGCGTCTACCAATCCACCTCCTAGGAAAACAGTTATTCAAAAACTCGCGAACATCACGTGCAGAGTGCGGGGGTGCACCATCTTGTTGCAACCAAATACTTTCATTTGGTGAGTTAGGATTGTTGGCGTTTGGAAAAATATCCCTTAGACTGCCCTGGCAGACTAGTGAGTCAGTGCTCTACTACACCAATGGATCCTTTCCAAATATTAATAGGTAGCTATTTCCTAGTCTAAAATGGAAACAAAAGACAATCACAAAGTAATGCCATAATAGGCAAGTTAGTGTCAAATAAATGTCAGTTGAAATATCAACAAATATTCTTCACAAATTCTAAGTGAAAAGGTTCTTAAAGTAAACTATGACTACTTTAAGTGGAACCCAACGCATAGAAATTTTAATTTTCATCGGATGCGGAGATAGAACCAGAACTCAGCAAAAGATATGCGACTTGTTCAATGCGAAGTATCCAAATAGACCTATCAGTCGTTCAACAAACAGTGAGTTTGAGAAAAAATTTGGAGAAACTGGTCATGTCAAACATATTCCGAATGCTGGACGTCCTAAAATAGAAGAAAACGTGAAACTTGATGTTCTATTGGGTGTAGAGAATAATCCTTACAATACTTCACGACAAATTGCAGCAGACCTTGACATATCCCAAAGTTCTGTATTACGTATTCTGAAAGCAGAAAAGTACCATCCATACAAAGTACAGCTACATCAACAACTCAATGATGATGATCCCGATCGCCGTGTGGAGTTCTGTGAAATAATGCACGATTTGTGTAACCGCAATCCACGTTTTATAAAACAAATTCTGTTTTCCGATGAGGCTACGTTTTGCCTAAATGGTTCAGTAAATCGTCAGAATTGCATATATTGGAGTAGGGATAATCCTCACTGGATGATAGACGGGCATACTCAATACCCGCAGAAACTCAATGTTTGGGCAGGGATAATAAACGACAGGATTATTGGCCCGTATTTTTTCGAAGGAAATCTCACAGGGGAGCGTTACTTGGAATTTTCAAGAAATGAACTCATACCTAGCCTTGCCGATATTTTTCCAAACGCCAACAATCCTAACTCACCAAATGAGAGTATTTGGTTGCAACAAGATGGTGCACCCCCGCACTATGCACGTGATGTTCGCGAGTTTTTGAATAACTGTTTTCCTAGGAGGTGGATTGGTAGACGCGGACCGATAGAGTGGCTCCCAAGATCTCCAGATCTTACGCCCCTGGATTTTTTCTTGTGGGGTTATTTGAAATCGGAGGTCTATGTAGATAGGCCGCAAAATCTACAAGAGTTGCAAAATCGAATTAGGATCGAAATTAACAGAATTACTCCGGAAGTTATTCGCAATGTGCAAGAGGAATGTGTCCGTAGATACGCTTATTGTCAAGAGACTGGTGGATGGCTTTTCGATTATCTTATTCAACTGTTCTATTTTGTTGGATATAAAGTTATTCTCTTATTGAAATAAAATATTAATTTTTGTTCACCCTGTACAAAAAAATTCTAATTAATTATTATCATTGAATGCAGTATTGAAAGGCTTTTCAGATGAGGTATCACAAGATATCTATTCCAATTTAAAAAAATTACCGATTACGTCACCATGTCAAAACCAGTTACATAACCTCTTTAGAATATACATAAAAAAATCGGCAATTTAAAATAAAAATCGACCTATTTCAGGATTTTTGTCAAAAGTACCTGGCTTGCGAAATATCGAATTTGTTTCATAATTTTGACGCGCACTGTATACCGGGTATTAACGAATCTATTACACAAGTCATAACTCCTAGAATATTAGGTGTATCAAAATGAGATTTGGTATAGGTAAATGGTATGCGTTTCACCAGAAATGGCTCCGGTTTTGAATTTTCAAATAGTACACCCTGTATATTGTAACATTTTTGGATTACTGAGACAACTCTGGATCAGAATAAAACATTTTGAAGAGTCTTTACGCCCACTTAAATTCTTTAGAATCATTTTTAATATTGCATCTAGGTGGCCATGATCGTACGTAAACTAATCTGAGGACCTCAGGTGATGTCAGAAAATTACGATCGCAAAGTTTTAGTGACTTGTACGATATATGAAAATAAGACAAATTGGCGAAATTACATTATTATTCGAATGGCGACCATTTTCTGATAGACACTTTCCGAAAAAGGGATTGTTTGACGAATCTAACGATACTAATTTATTTGCAATTGCAGTCAAAATAAGAACATAAATTGAATATAACTCAGGAAAAAACTGGATGATAATTTATTTACTTTTGTCAAGTGTACCAGGGATAGCCATGATGCATAATATTTTGCAGTTATTTTCATCAAGTCTTCTTTGGAAAACAAAACTCCCACTTAGGTAATGACAGTGACATAAGTTTATATGGTTTGAAACTTACTTGGACATTATGTTTATTCAGTATATGTTTGACATTTTCTGATAGATTCTGAACGTATGGTAGAGAAATATAATTATTTATTGTAGGGGGTGTTTTTTTATTGTTTTGGTTGGGGTTATAAACTTTGTGTATTCTCTGTTTGATAATTTTGTTTATGAACTTTATAGGATAATTATTGTTTTGTAAGGCTTTTCTTACTTTTTCTAAACACTTATATCTCACTTCCGGACTACTTAGTAGTATTGCTCCTTTTTAATGTTGTATTGGGTGATTTGAGTCGAAATTTAAATACCTACCTGACCAAGTATCTTTCGTGTACCATTGTGTGATAATTTTTTCCCCTTTTCTTATCAATGTGAGATCTAAGGAGTTGATACTATTATTTTTTTCTTTTTCTGAAGTGAACTGTATTTTTGATGGAAAGAGTTGAAGGCTGTGATAATTTCATCAAGTTTGTTTTCTGGAATGGCTGTAATGCAATCATCGACATATCTCTTGAAAAATGGTGGTTTGAACTTATATATATATATATATATATATATATATATATATATATATATATATATATATATATATTTGGCGGAGCTTTCTTAGGTTATTGGATTCTGGGTAGGATATATCTAATATTTCAAATCAGTTAGGCAACGTTTCGTCCCTGATCTGATCGGGGACTTCTTCAGGCTTATTTAATTTTTACATGTTCTGAAAAGTTAGTTATAATAGAATTAGGAAGTTTAATCATCATAATGTTTGATGTAATTTTTTGTTTGTTTTCCATTATATTATTTAAGAAGTTAATATAACCAAATGGTGCAAAGAAATTAATATAACCAAATGGTGCATACCTTGGCAGCATTGAATGCATTCTTCAACATGAGAGTTTCCTTTTTCAGTTTTTGTTTATGCTTTGGGGACATTTTTATTCTGAATACTTTATTGTGGCGGTGTGTAGATGAGAATTGTCGAGTGGAAGTGATGTAGGTTCTAGGGTAGGAGCATGCGTCAAATCAATGTGTTCGTAGTTGATTCCTTCTTTGCATACCTCTGGGATATGGGTGATGGGAGTTTGTTTTGTGAGTGATAAAGTTTGTTGATTTGGTATTATTTTTGTTTTGTTTTGTGTTGTGGCAGTTTGAAGTAATCACAGAGGGTATAATAGGTTTGGTTCTAATTGCTGATATCTGTTCTGTTGTTTAAGGCATTTGGACATTTTTCTATATATATCATTTCTTTTATAGTTCGTTTCTCTTTGTTCTTCTCGAAGGCCAGAATTTTCGTGTCCTCAAACTTTGGGTTGTGATCATCTTGGATTATGTGTTTATTTAAGGCTGTATTTGATGTTTTCATGAATTTGTGGCCGTTAAGTCGGTTGTTCAATAGTTGTGATGTCATGCCTATATATCCTTCGTTACAGTCATGTAACGAACCTAGGCCGGACCTGTCGCCTCACATGTTGCCGTCGACAGCGATGAGATCATCCCCGGAGATATTCGAGAACCATCCAGTCCCTTTTCCGCGTAATGCAACGGTCAATATTGGAAACAATTGGAACATGCCGTCGCCAACTGGAAGAATTCGAAACATCGAGAATGCTGTATCGGAGATAAATAGACCGCCCTCAAGAGGGAGAGGACAGTCTGAACGAGCCCATACCATCGAGCTATACAGTGGCGTAGTAATATAAATTAAGTTGTAGATTAAGTGTTAAATAAATTAGTTAAACCAAGTTAAGTTTATTTACGTTACAATTGGTGTCGGAAGTAGATTTTGAAAATAAACAAGTGATCGTGGAGTGGATAGTCAGAAAATAAATTGATAGACCTTTTGTACGCCAAAAAATAGACAGTGGCCCGGTTTTCGCGAAGTGGACAATTGTGCGTGGGAATATAAACTGCTACACTGTTCGCGTGAAACAGACAATAGACTGGTGGCCCGTGGAAAAGAATTCGCGAAGTGAATTTTAACAAACTGATAAACTTTTCGTGTAAAACAGACTGATACCTCGTCAAAGACAAAATGTGTTCAAGAAAAGTGCCCTTGCGGATTTGAAGGTAGCGGAATTGAAACAGGAATTGGAGGAAAGGGAACTGGAAACAAAGGTAAAAAGCAAGTACTCAGGAAAGACTTGCAGAAGGACTTATACAAGAAGGTGAGGACCCGAAACATTTTTATTCAAGTTCCCAGGTGATTTGAGTCCGATAATAGAACCTTGAAAGAAGAGCTGCAACAAAATTCGAGGGACTTTGGAAGAGAATGCTAGAAATGTGGAAGAGAAGCTTGAAGAAAATTCTAGAAATCTGGAAGAGAAGCTTCAAGAAAATTCTAGAAATCTGGAAGAGAAGCTTCAAGAAAATTCTATAAATCTGGAAGAAAGCTTTTAGAAATCTGGAAGAGAAGCTTCAAGAAAATTCAAGAAGCCTGGAAAGAAAATTCTAGAAATCTGGAAGAGAAGCTTCTAGAAAATTCAAGAAGCCTGGAAGAGAGTTCCTGGAAAACACTGAAGGCCAAAAATAGAATTGTGTGGTGTGGCTAAATTTCTAGAAGAAAGAATGGGAACCGTTGAGACAGAGATAGATAAAATTAGGGAGCAAATGAACACGGAGGTAGATAAAATAAAGGAAACGATCAGTAAGCTGGAAAACAAATTAATAGTGCGTCCTCCACAGAGATGGTTAACGAAAATGCAATGCTGGACTTGAGTTTGAACGTGGATAAAGTTCAAGAGGGTATAAAAGATGTCAAGGTCATTTCAGAAATAGGGAAGCTTCCATGAAGCCGCCTCAGTTCGACGGAAAAACTCCATGGGCAAATTACCGCCGGCAGTTTGAAGCAGCGGCCAAAGCAAACGGATGGAATGCAGGGAAAAGAGCTGTAGCACTGACACTTGCATTACGTGGAGAAGCGACAAATATTCTACAAACTCTCACCGCCCAAGAACAGGAGGACTATGATCAGCTGATTAAACATCTAGAATTACGATAGGCCACGCCCATTTGGAACACGTATACCACTCCCAGCTGAAAAATCGCTGCCAAAAATCGGGCGAATCCTACAAGAATTCGAAACGACATTGCACGCTTGGTTCGTCTCGCATATCCAGCCACACCAGAAAATGTAATGGAGCGACTAGCGGTTCAAGCATTCCTGGATGGACTCCGTGACCAAGAAACCAGACAAGCGTTGACACTAGCCCGTCCAACACATCTCGTAGACGCACTGGCACGCGCTTTGGAATTCGAGGCAGCGAAACAATCTTGCAAAAGCCAAGTAAAGTCCGAATGATAGAGGAAGACTCACAGGAGCCTGCTAATTTGGAAGCTGCCATAAGGAAAGTGATTAAGGAAGTGTTCCCTGAGAAAGACAGATAAGATGCTGAATTGTAAATTGGACATGTGCGTAGCAAATGTCCAACATTCAAAAAACGACTCCGATGCAGGAAAACTAAAGAAGGTCGACGAGGAAGGGGCAATCGTCGGCCTGTGTCCAGCAAGCCCTGGTTAACAACGCATATGTCGCTATCCTGCAACGACAGAACAGAGGTGTTTTCGTAGACGGTCTCATCAATAACGAGCCTTGCACCATGCTGCTAGATACAGGTGCGACTAGGACAACTCGGACCTTCCTTTGCCAGAACACCGGAACGAATTGAACGACAACTTGGAAGCTACGCACAGCAACAAGGGAGCCAGCTACTGTATATGGCGAGCTACCGATTGAAATAATTTTGGGCAGCACTAAAGTGAAACATCAGGCACTTGAGCGGACATCGAAGACGATGCTATCATCGGAATGGACATCATGAATTCCAGAGGGTTTGAATTGGATTTCAAAGACGGCGTCCTACGTGTCAACGGAAGAGCTGGTACTTCATGGGAGAAGTGAAGAGTTGATCCGTGTGCTGTTGGCTGAAGATATAAGCGTACCTGAGAGGGCTGAAACCATCCTGGAGGCTCGCCTGGACGGGAGTGCGAGCAGTGGAGACGTGATGATGTTCGAGCCCAAACTTCATGATGAGAAAATTGGACGAGGGTTGCCCTAGGGAAAACCCTGTTACGTGCTGAAAAATTTGTACCGGTAAGGGTCATGAATGTCAATTACTTTCCAGTGACCTTAAAGAAAGGAACAATTTTAGGGCACTGCTTGTCAGTTTCATCTGTGATCCGGGGCGTACGAGGTACGATTAGCCAACCCAACAACTTGCCCACAGAACTAGAAAAATTGGTTGCCATCTCTTCCAAAGACATAAAACCAGCTCAACAGCCCAAACTGAGAGATTTAGTCAAAAAGTACCAAGACATCTTCGATACCGGACACGGAAAAGGGGTACGAACTAATGTGGTCCGGCACAAGATTGATACTGAGGGTGCCCGACCGATCCGGCAATCAGCAAGAACTTCCTCTTGCCAAGAAGGAAGAGGCTGACAAAATAGTCAGCGATATGGGAAAAGAAGGAGTTATCGAACCATCTGACAGTCCCTGGTCCTCTCAGTCGTACTGGTGAAGAAAAGGATGGATCGACACGCTTTTGTGTAGACTATCGCCAACTAATAATGTCAGAAGAAGGACAGTTACCCTCTCCCGAGAATAGATGACACCCTAGACACGTTGGCTGGTTCCACGATTTTCTCGACCCTTGATCTGAAGAGTGGATACTGGCAAGTAGAACTCGCTCAGGAAGATCGAGAAAAGACTGCTTTTACCATCGGCTCAGGATTGTGGCAGTTCACCGTTATGCCATTCGGGCTCTGTAATGCTCCCGCCACATTCGAAAGATTGATGGAAACAGTACTGAAGGGACTCTCATGGAACACGTGTCTAGTGTATCTCGACGACATAATTGTGGTCGGCAGATCGTTCGAGGACCACGTGAAAACTTGGAGGAAGTATTCCTGCGATTGAGGAACTCCGTTGAAGCTGAGCCCAAGAATGCCACCTGTTCCAAAAAAGAAGTACGATACCTCGGCCACGTTGTCTCTGGGGAAGGAGTAGCAGTGGATGACCAGAAGATCAAAGCTGTTAAGGATTGGCCCATCCCAAAGACATTCACCAACTTCGAAGTTTCCTTGGTTTGTGCACATACTATCGCCGATATGTGCTGGGGTTCGTAAACATCGCTAAACCACTGACCAGGCTCACGGAAGGTCAAACAAAGTTCCAGTGGTCCGAAGAATGCCAAGCCTCGTTCAGGAAGCTGAAGGTAGCTTTGATTAACGCACCTGTTCTGCGCTATCCCTTTCCCAACGTGAAGTTCATTTTGTATACTGACGCCAGCGACGTGGGACTTGGAGCTGTCCTATCTCAGATCCAGGAGGCAGGAGAAGGTCATTGGTTATTTCAGCAAGACGCTCAGCAAACCAGGCGCAATTACTGTGTCACCAGGCGAGCTGTTAGCTGTTGTAAAGGGAGGGAGCACTTCTACAAGTACGTGTATGGAAGAAGATTCCTGTTGAGAACTGACCATGCAGCTCTCAAATGGCTCTTACAGTTCAAAAATCCTGAGGGTCAAGTAGCACGTTGGATCGAGAGACTCAAGAATTCGATTTCGAGATCGAACATCGAGCCGGAACTAGCCATAAAAATGCAGATGCCTTGTCGCGAAGACCATGTCCAGATGATTGCTCACATTGCCGACGAGCAGAAGAGAAAGAAGCAACACTTTGTAGAACCGCGGTAATGGATGACAACTGGAATGACAGCAAGATCCAGAAAGACCAAGAGAGGGCCCCGACCTTGGCTTAGTCGTCACTGGAAGAAGGGCAATCGAAGACCATCATGGCAGGAAGTCGCAGGTTACTCGCCGGCTGTTAAGTCCTATTGGGTACAATGGAACTCTCTTATTCTGGACAATGGGATCCTGAAACGTGTGTTGGAGGCCGATATTGGTGGGAAGACAGACGCCAAATAATTGTTCCCAGGAACAGAAGAGAGGAAGTGCTGCGGAAATCCATGATGGAGTCGCCGGAGGACATCTGGGAGTGACGAAGACCCTGCAGAAAGTGAGGCAACGGTTTTACTGGGCCAATTGTCAAGCTGACGTCCAGGACTGGTGCAGGAAGTGCGCTGTATGCGCTGCTAGCAATGGACCCCGAATACGCCCCAAGGCCCCGATGCGTCAGTACAACGTAGGCAGCCCGTTCGAGAGAATCGCCATTGACATCGCCGGCCCGTTTCCCGTATCCGACCACGGGAATAAATCATCCTTGTGGCAATGGACTACTTCAGTAAGTGGGCGGAAGCCTATGCCCTGCCAACCAGGAAGCCATCACCGTCGCCGACGTCTTGGTGAAAGAGTGGATATGTCGATTCGGTATTCCAATGGAGCTGCACTCGGATCAAGGCAGAAATTTCGAATCAACCTTTTCCAAAATATGTCACTGCTGAACATCCGCAAGACAAGAACCACGGCCCTACATCCGCAGTCCGATGGAATGGTGGAACGGATGAACAGGACGATCAACCGCCACTTGTCCAAGGTTGTCTCTGACCATCAAAGAGACTGGGACCAGTATCTTCATTTGTTCCTGATGGCCTATCGATCCGCAGTACACGAGTCCACCGGTCAAACTCCCCGCTAGTATTTCAATGGGCCGAGAACTGCGACCTTGTGACCTGAAGTTTGGGATACCGCCAGGACAAGACACTGCGGGAGAGGACTACGTCAGCAAACTTCGGCAGAGAATGGACGACATCCACGAACGAGTCCGGTTGAACATCCAGAGTGCCAGCGATAAAATGAAGAAGACCTATGACATCAAGGCCGACGCTGGAGGATTTAAGGTTGATGACCTGGTTTGGCTGTACAACCCCAAACGTCGTCGTGGACTATCACCAAAGTTGCGGAACTCGTGGGAAGGCCCGTATAAGATCGTGAAAAGGATAAACGACCTTGTGTACCGAATCCATAAGCCACCCGAGGGAAACCAAGGGTCGTCCATTTCAACAGGTTGGCCCCTTACGCTGGAAACCATGACCAAGTTCGCACCCTCAAGCCACCGGAGGATGATATGACGTTCGAGAAGTTTATGTCCTTGTATTCAAACGGGCAGAAAGTTCTACATGGGGTTACTAAGAGGAGTCACGAGCCCTTTTTCGAGGTGCCTGCTGACTACGCACTAGCGCACTGTGTGGCAGAAGATCTTCGAATGTCCGGGGCATCGCCGTAGTGTTCTCCAAGAAATTTGGTCAACTCCAAACACTGCGGGAGCAGAATCCAGAAGTTGGTGGGGTGCTACAGTTGAAGAAAGGCCAGAGAAACATCTACTACCTAGTTACCAAGAGGCATTCCCAAGATAAACCGTCCTATGAAGATGTCTGGAAGAGTCTTACCAAACTAAGAGATACTATGGTGGACCAGAATCTGGTGGATCTAGCAATTCCAAAATTGTCCTGTGGTATTGATGGGTTGGACTGGAGAGTCATAAGAGTATGCTGGAGGCGATATTCAGATCCAGCGGCGTCAAGATTTTGGTTTGCTGTAACCCTCTTCCACGACCGATCATGAAGACCGTGGAGTGTTACTTCCATCGAACTTCACGGTGCAGATATGGGGAGTCATGCAGATATCGTCACACTCCAAGGATGAAATTTCGGGACGAAATGTCTTTAAGAAGGGGGCAATGTAACGAACCTAGGCCGGACCTGTCGCCTCACATGTTGCCGTCGACAGCGATGAGATCATCCCCGGAGATATTCGAGAACCATCCAGTCCCTTTTCCGCGTAATGCAACGGTCAATATTGGAAACAATTGGAACATGCCGTCGCCAACTGGAAGAATTCGAAACATCGAGAATGCTGTATCGGAGATAAATAGACCGCCCTCAAGAGGGAGAGGACAGTCTGAACGAGCCCATACCATCGAGCTATACAGTGGCGTAGTAATATAAATTAAGTTGTAGATTAAGTGTTAAATAAATTAGTTAAACCAAGTTAAGTTTATTTACGTTACAGTCATTACATGGAATGCAGTAGATAAGATTTGAATTTTTCATTTTTGGAATTTGACTTAAGGGGAAATTTTTTTAACGGGTTATATGGTTTAAAACTTACTTGGACATTATGTTTATTCAGTATATGTTTGACATTTTTTGATAGATTCTGAACGTATGGTAGAGAAATATAATTATTTATTGTAGGGGGTGTTTTTTTATTGTTTTGGTTAGCGTTATAAACTTTGTGTATTCTCTGATTGATAATTTTGTTTATGAACTTTATAGGATAATTATTGTTTTGTAAGGCTTTTCTTACTTTTTCTAAACTTTTATATCTCTCTTCCGGACTACTTAGTAGTATTGCTCTGTCTGCCAAACTTGTAACTACACCTTTTTTATGTTGTATTGGGTGATTTGAGTCGAAATTCAAATACCTACCTGACCAAGTATCTTTCGTGTACCATTGTGTGATAATTTTTCCTCCTTTTCTTATCAATGTGAGATCTAAGAAGTTGATACTATTTTTTTTTCTTTTTCTGAAGTGAACTGTAGTTTTCGATGGAAAGAGTTGGAGGCTGTGATAATTTCATCAAGTTTGTTCTTTGGAACGGCTGTAATGCAATCATCGACATATCTTTTGAAAAATGGTAGTTTGAACTTAAGGATTTTTATAACAGTTTCATTGATTTTTTCAATTGTCACAGCACAATTGTCACCATATATATATATATATATATATATATATATATATATATATATATATATATATATATATATATACCCCAGTCATTGATTCAATAAAAGATTTGACGAATTATCCAGCCATCATCTTCAGTTGCGGAATTTGGACAAAAAAAATTGCTAACGCGCATATCCTATATTACTAAATCAATTTTATGATGGAATTGAACCGAAAAAAAACCAGTTAGGTTATACTCATTCCCTTTGGTCCCAAGTAGCATTTTCAGTGGACGGGACGTAGTGGCCAAGATCTTGGAACAAGTTGAATTGTTTAACCACAACCACTGCTACGTAATATACACGGTTCTATCAGGTGGCGGATACCACAATGGGAAACACTCTTTTTGTAGCAACTACTCTGTGACAACGTTCCTGGATCTTAGATAGCCACATTCCAACCATATTGTGATCACCTGGTGATATATAGGTGCCGACACTCGACACATTAAACTCAACTTACTACGCTTGTATAATGGATATGTAGCTCGATATGTGTCCTGCAACATATTTTTATAACAAATGTTCCTCATTTTCCCATTTCTTGTAATTTGTTTCTACGACTCGACTATAAGTAAAAATTACATACAAACACGTGAGTATATTGGATTAGGATAATTCTGATCGGGATAAAATTAATAGACTAGTCGAGAAGTGAGTTTCCTGCGAAAAATAGTTCCAAGTCTACAAAAAATATGAGGCAAAAGCTCGTTCGATTCGGAATTCAATTCTGAGAAAGATTAATTTTTTTGTTGACGAAAATTGTAATGGTTATTAACAAAATACAAAAGCAAAGAAGGGGTTTGGTTTTTTGGGAATAACTAAAAAACTATGAGCAATAGTGAAAATCAAACAAAAGATTCTCGAAAGAGGGAATTTCCAATAAAAATGTTCTCCTGGAACTCCTTTATTTATAATTTTAATTTAACGCTGGAAATAGGGATCAGTGCGACCGCTACGGCATGCGCGAGCCGTCTCTGAAGAGAGTACACCACATAAAATAATTTTTTTATAGTATTTAATATCAATTTGAAAGCTTCAATAAATTATGGTGTGTTTTCAACACTTGAGAGAACAAGGTCCTGTTGGAAAAAAAATTAGTTTATTTTTCAATAAGTTAGGCATATTTAATTAGTCCTTATTTTTAGGACCTCGATTTTCATAAAAACGGCATACATTTTCAAATAATAGCTCTAAAAATGTTTTGCTCCTTGGAGCCTTTTTCATATATATATATATATAATATATATATATATATATATATATATATATATATATATATATATATATATATATATATATATATATATATATATATATATATATATATATATATATATACAGTGCTAGTCAAAAGTCCCCTCCCCCCCTCGTATCTTTTGAACGGGTATACTTATAATAATGAAATTTGGAGGGTGGAAATAAACGGATGTAGGCTTCTCAACTGGTCATAACAGGTGACGCAATAGTCATAAATGACGTCACAAGGCCACTGTG
The DNA here is from genome assembly GCA_018342105.1 of Gonioctena quinquepunctata. NCBI lineage: Eukaryota > Metazoa > Arthropoda > Insecta > Coleoptera > Chrysomelidae > Gonioctena > Gonioctena quinquepunctata. Next base: position 193,099 of record JAFIRS010001916.1, on the reverse strand, counting down.
ACCAATAATTTTAAATGGGACCCTATGGCAAGTGACAACTCGTTTGAAAGGTATTGAAAATACCTATTCAGTCATACCAATTTTGTTTGGGTTTCGGCTGATTTTGATTGATAAATTGAAGAAATACGAAAATTATAGTTTCGCATTTAATTAATAAAGATTTAAGAACCAGTTCTTATAATAAGTGTTCAAAATGTGCTCCATCTACTTCCTGGCAGTAATGCATCCTATTGCTAAACTCTTGTCGTACTCGTCCCAGTGTGTCAGCGGAAATTGCCCTACATTCTTCAACAATTCGTTGTTTCAGAATGGCAATACTGTCAGGTGCTGTAGCGTAAACCTTAGATTTCAAGTACCCCCATAGAAAAAAATCTAATGGTGTAAGGTCCGGTGACCGAGCTGGCCATTCGATCGAACCTCGTCGTCCAATCCATCTACCACGATATTCTTCATCTAGGTAACGTCTTACTGCACCGTAATAGTGTGCAGGAGCACCATCTTGTTGAAACGTTATTTCCAAGTTGTCGAATTCATCTGGATTATCTTCTAGAATTTCAAGAATTAACGCCTCAATATCATTTTGTAACATCTCCAGATACAATTGACTGGTTAAGTTAGCATTGAGAAAAGAGGCCCAACTATGTGGTTTCCCAAAATACCTGCCCAAACATTTACTTTTCTGGAAATTGGTATGTTTTTCACGAAGATGTGAGGATTTGTGTCACTCCAATACCTCACATTTTGAGTGTTAACATTCCATTGAGACAGAAAGTACTTTCGTCACTAAAACAAATTGTCTGTATGTAGCCTGGTTGTTGGTTCATTTTATTGGACATAGTTTCACAGAATTCTAGTCTTCGGTCGGGTCATCATCTGAAAGTTGGTGCACCATTTTTAATTTGTATTGATGAAATTTGTTTTAGCCAACACCCTATGTACTGTCCTTTGACTGACTTCACAGATAGACGCAACTTGGGCTGTGGAAGAAGTAGGGTTTACTACCATTTCTCCAATTATGTCAATTTTTTTGTCATCACTAATTGTTGGTAGACCAGATCGTTTGGCATCTTGAACACTACCTGATGCTTCAAACTTCCGAAGAAGCTCCCTCAAATAAACCCTCGATATAGGGCGATCGGGGTACCTCTCATTTAACAGTCGTTCCGCTGCATGGAAATTGTTTCTACATTCACCAATTATTAAGATAGCTGCTACTTTGTCGGCTACAGTACGTACCATTTTGCCTATGTAAACACTTAAACGTCTCGTTAAACAATAGCTTAGGTAAATTTTCAAGGTATAAACACTTTTGACAAGTAGAGAATTCAAAAACGTCAACCTTTTTGACAATTAACCAGAGGCGTACTTTAAAATCTTTATTAATTAAATGCGAAACTATAATTTTCGTATTTCTTCAATTTATCAATCAAAATCAGCCGAAACCCAAACAAAATTGGTATGACTGAATAGGTATTTTCAATACCTTTCAAACGAGCTGTCACTTGCCATAGGGTCCCATTTAAAATTATTGGTCACAGTGGCCTTGTGACGTCATTTATGACTATTGCGTCACCTGTTATGACCAGTTGAGAAGCCTACATCCGTTTATTTCCACCCTCCAAATTTCATTATTATAAGTATACCCGTTCAAAAGATACGAGGGGGGGAGGGGACTTTTGACTAGCACTGTATATCCTTAACAAGATCATGTTTTGAAGGTTTTCAAAAGTTGTTTATTTTGTTTATTATATTTTTTTTAATTCAACAAAAAATAAAAATTGACAAAAAAGTGTTTTTGCATCAAACGAGGGCATTCAATAACATTCGAAACATATGTTCTAGGACTTTAGTATTATAAATTGTATATAAACTATTTGATTAGTTTGATATTTAAAAGAAATTGTTTGCCATTTTGTTGACTAGAAAATATAATTATTCTACAAAAAAAAATATTAAAATAGTTTTTCATATTTCCATTATTTAAATAGTTATGAATTTTTTTCTTCAAAAATCATAATTGGCATTTCTCAATAGAATAACAAAATGTAAAGAAAATGCGTTAAGAATTCAATTGTTCATTGAGCTAACAATTTTTAATAAACAAATTCCAAATCTCATTATATTTTTCTCTGAAACTAGTAAAAATTACGAAACAACCATATGCAACAAAGTGTCAAAATTTTTATTTTTATATTTTGTATAGCTTTTTCTGAAATTACGTTTTATAATTCTTTATAAAATTTAATAATGAATGATTTTACAAAAAAAATTATATCTTTAGTATTTATTAACAAATATGTGATTAAACACCGATAGAATACATGATAGTTGACATTATTTAAATGAATTCGTGTATTTCAGGAACAATCAATGTTAACGACTGAAACCAAATTTTTTTGAATGACTCAAATACTAGCTAACAAAATCGTCTCAAAGTACAAAAGCCTAACTTCCATAGCTTGAAAGATTCAAGCACTGTAAGAAGTAGATAACGGAATATTTCATAAACCAATGCATATAAACAGGAAATCATGACAGATACAGACTTTTTGAAAATTGTATCTAGGAGATCAACTTATGCTCTATAAAATCATTTCGAATGTTGTTAACTGAAACTTTGATAGTTCAAAAGTTACAGCGGTTTGTCACTTGAAAAATCAACTTTTATGTACCGTAATTTTGGAAAAATCTATAAAAAATAAAAAAAATTGGACACTTTGTTGCATATGATTGTTTTTTTTTCATGTATTATTTAGCGTATGGCTTAACATCACAGTACAATAATATAATGAAAGAACAACCAAGAACGAAAACAAAAAGAAGAAAACATATATACGATTACATATAAGGACATATCAGGCACTAAGTTGTATATAGTCGAACACAAATCAGATATATATATATATATATATATATATATATATATATATAATGTACTCCTCCTAAACGGCTGGACCGATTTGAATGAATTTTTGTGTATGCATTTGGGTGGCGCCCTGGATGGTTAAGATTTACGAATCATCCCCCTAAATGTTAAGGGTGGTCCAACACCTGATTTTTTTTAAATTTTTTAGACAAAATTTTTTGTTTTCATTTTTTTATGATACAGCATTCAAAAATACATACAACCCTGAATTTTCATCCTTCTAGGATCAACCCCTATTTTTCTGGCAAATTTTTTATTTTTATTTTGTCATGACTTAGAATAGAAAAATTCATATTACTCTTAATTCACCCTTCTACGATCAACCCCTTTTTTTTCATTTTCTGTTTGGAAAACGGGATAACGGGATAATGGGAATAACGGGATAACGAAAAAACGGGATGACAGGATGAGGGAATAGCGGGAAAATGGAATAACAGGATAAATAAAAAACGGGAAAACAGGAGAACGGGATAGCGGGATAACGGAAATCACGAGATAACGAGAAAACGGGAAAACGCGATAACGGGATAACGGGACAAAGAGGGGTAACAGGAAAATGGGATAAAGGGATAACGGGAAAATATAAAACAGGAAAAAAAATAAAAAAATAAGAAAAGCGGAAAAGGGAAAATATAAGTATATATATATATATATATATATATATATATATATATATATATATATATATATACTAGCGGACCCGGGGGTAAAGACGAAAAGAGGTAACAGAAAACGGGGATAACGGGAAAATTTTCGGGAAAAACATTCTAGGGAACATAGAAATTTGGACAGGATAACGTCTGTCGCGTCTGCTAGTATATATATATATATATATATATATATATATATATATGTTCTACCCGAAAATTTTCCCGTTATCCCATTTCCCTGTTCCCCCATTTTTCCCGTTTTTTCGTTATCCCGTTATTCCCGTTATCCCGTTTTCACGTTTTTTGTTATCCCGTTATCCCGTTTTCCCGTTTTCTTGTTATCCTGTTTTTTATTTATCCCTCCATTCCTTTTTCCCGTTATTCCCTTATCCTGTCATTCCGTTATCCCGTTTTCCCGTTTTTTCTTTATCTCGTTATTTCCGTTATCCCGTTCTCCTAAAAAAAAATTGAAAATAGAGGTTGATCGTAGAAGGGTGAATTGAGAGTAATATGCATTTTTCATGACAAAATAAAAATAAAAATCTTGCCAAAAAATAGGGGTTGATTGTAGAAGGTTGGAAATTCAGGGTTGTATGAACTTTTGAATGTTGTATCATAAAAAATTTAAAACAAAATTTTTTTTTAAAAAATTAAACAAAAAAATCAAGGGGTGGACCACTCTTAACATATAGGGGGATGATTTGTGAATTTAACCCATCCAGGGCGCCACCCAAACGCAAACACAAAAATTCATGCAAATCGGTCCAGCGTTTAGGAGAAGTACACTGACAACACACGTACAGTAGAATAATATATATATATATAATATATATATATATATATATATATATATATATTCAATTGAATCCTTGGTTGCCATTTGGAAATACTGTGGGTCACCTGCGTATGCCCTTAGTGGACATTCTTGCACTATGTGTTTGACAGTCTCTCTCTCATCACCACAATCGCAGGCCGCAGAGATGAGTGTACCCCATCTAAGAAAGGAGTCGGCGCACCTCCCCAGTTGGTTCTAATGCGGTTAAGGGTTGACCAGATCTTGCGAGGAAGGTCAAATCCTTCTGGTTTGCTGGAGATGCACGGCATGCTACGGTAACTGGGTGCTATACTACTTTCCCATTTCTCTTTCCATCGAGCATTTACGTCAAAGTTAGAATGGTGAAACGCCTGTGCCGTCTTGAGTGGGGGTTGCCTGGATCGGAGTCGGTTTGTCTGGACCTGCTTGTTCGATGGAAATATTTTCAAGTAATCTTTGGCTGATTCTGTTAAGAAGCACTCCTTCCAGTAGCTTATAGACCATACTAAGTAGCGCGATGGGGACGTCATTTTTTGGCCTGTCCTTGGGCTTACCAGGTTTCAGAATGATCTCTGCCCGTTCAAGTGAGGAAGGAATGTTGCCCGCTTGAAAGATTTTTGTAAGAAATTTCGCAAGCCACTGTTTCCTGTAGGCACCTCGGTATATTAGGAATTCGGGATGAATACCATCGAAACCTGGCGCTTTTCCTAGTTTCATTTGTTTCAAGGCTTTTGTTATTTCACCAATACGGATGTCCATCGAATACTCGGATCCAATTCCACATGTTTCCTTTAGGGCTTTTAATTCCCTTCTCACTGTAGTTGTATGTGTTTTGTCACGTGGTGCTTTGGATGTAGACACTATGCGGGCTGCAACAGTGTTAGGGAAAACTTTATCTTCTCTATGTTTGAGTGGATCGGCGCCTCCGAACTCACGCAGTAGGGACCAGGCCTGCCATTTTTGGCGTCTGGCAATGTCGATGTTGTGCAGTAGCTCGTGAGCTATTTCCCGGTCTTCACTTCCAAGGAACCCCGCTTACAGTTCATCGCATTTCTCAGTCCAGCCTGGTATATATTCCTTTCGATACCCCCTTGGAATTTTCGCTTTCGCAGCACCTATTACCGCCCCTACAAATCTCTCGCGGTTTTAAGTGGTTGGGGGACCCGGCTCAAGATGTTGTCTTGCTGTTCAGAGAATGTTGCCCAATTGGCCCTTCTGAGGCTCCATCTCGGTTGGGGGCATGACCCAATTATCGGGATGGATATGCCTATATTAATAACCACAGGGCGATGCTGTGGGAAGTCCGAGAAAACGCTTCTCGAGGCCGTCAGTGGTTTCGCATTTGTATTCTTCGAGACAAAGCATAGATCCGGGTTATAATCCCGCCTCCATGCAGCTGATGTGAATGTACCTCGGTCTTCGGCGCCGAAGACAAGATATGTGTTTTGTTCTTCAGTCCAGTTGATTAGTGCTTCTCTATTGTTATCATCAGTACTGTATTTCTACATTTCGCGGTGACTATTAATGTCTCCAATATACATGCTGTGGTGTGGGTGAGTTTTCATTACCTCAGGGGACCAGATAGTAGCGGAGGGCTTATAGATTTTAACTACGATCATTTCTCCTATTCTGATATCATTCTCGTTGGGGGTTGTAACTAGTAAGGCATTTCCTATGTCACTACGCACGTAGGTTGCGACACCGTAGGCTCTGTCATACATGGCTCCCGGTAAGTCATACTGGTATCTTCCCTCTTAGGTCAAGTTGGGTCTTATCTTCGGCATTAGTTTCCTGTATGGCTGCCAGGTCAATATTGTTATCTTAAACATGGCATTTTGATCTGCTTATGCCTTCGATATTTAGGTGGCAGGCTCGGATACTGGGTCCGAGGTCTTTAGTCAGTTGGTCTGTGATGTGTAGCAGGAATTTATCTTGTCTGGTCTGCCGCCAATTGTTCTAGTTCATTCAGCGTCACCCAGGGTGCACCACGAGGAGGCAAACTAGCTTAACACCCTTTGTTCTTGTTATTTTTAGTAGTTTCAAAAAAAAAATACAATGAGTTTTGGAATTTGTTTGTTTATAACAAATTGTTAACTTAATGAACAATTGAAGTTTCAATAATTTAATTTCTATGGAGAACTGCCAACAATGATTTACAAAGGAAAAAAATTCCTAATTAATTATTTAAATAATGGAAATAATCAATATTAAAAAAATTATTATAAACAAAGAGATTTTTTTCTTCTGTTAAATGATTTTATTTCCTAGACAACAGAAAGGCATTTTTTTTTCAAAAATATTAAACTAATCAATATGTTTATGAACAATTCATAAATAAATGTAGGATTTTTTTTAAATAATATTGAATGCCCTCGTTTGATGCAGAAGCAGCGATAGCAAACCGTATAGATAAAAAGAATTTAACAGCATTTTTTATTTTTTATTTTTTGTTCAATTTAAAAATTATGATAAACAAAGTAAACAACTTTCGGAAACTTTTACAACGTGATATATAAAAAGGACTCCAAGGAGCGAAACATTTTCAGAACTATTATTCAAACATTTATGCCGTTTTTTATGAAAACCGAGGTCCAAAAAAAACAAATTAACAAATGCCCAACTTGTTGAAAAATTAACTTAATTTTTCAATTGATATTCAATACTACAGAAAAATTATTTCATGTGGTGTACTCTCTTTAGAGGGCGCGCGCATGCTGGTCGCGCGGAACCCTATTTTCAGCGTTAAATTAATTAGAAATAATGGATATAGAGTTCCAGGAGTCTAATCTTTTCCATTGAAATTTTCCTCTTCTTTAAAAATATTTCATTTTTATTTTCGTTATGAATTATTCCCAGAAAACTTAACCTTCATTTCTGTTTTTGTTTTTCGTTAATAACAATTGCAAAAAAACCAAAAAAGTACTTTTTCAGAATTGCATCCCGAAGCGAATGAGCTATTGCTAATATTTTTGGAGACTTGGAACTATATTTCGCAGGAAACTCACTCCTCGAATGAAGTATAAAACGATTGGATTTTACTGTGAAATATAGTTGTTGTAGCTTGATTGTGAGCACGCGCCATATTCTTTATTGAATATTCTTTATTGAAGGAAAACATTATTATTTTGCAAATAACGAGCATCTCAAATCATCAACATAGACTCTTCAGAGGTTTTTTTATCAATCTTGGTTACTTACGTGAAAAATTACTACGGCTGATGCAGTACTGACGACAAATAATTGTTTTCGAATGGTTCACTTCCCGAACATATTTCTGTCAATATGTTGGAGTTTGGAGAATATAACTTCAAAGTGTGGCGGAAACTGAGAATATACCACTCTAAAGTCCTTGTATCATAAAGTGGCGCCGACGTCGCGGGTGCCATGACTCACCACTTCAAAGTTGTTGCCGGAAAATTGCAATAGGTCTCATGCACTTGAGAGTGGTAACTATAAAATTAAGTTATTCTTACTGTATTGTGGTATATTCAGTAATGATAACGTAATAACTGCCGAGTCGGAGTTGCAGTATCAGTTTCCGTCACTATGATGCTACTTGGGATGTGAGTCATATTTAAACCATTCAGAGAGATTTGAACTATTTTCCAACTTTTGATCGTAGAGTTCAATTGGGGTTCATACAAATATGAATACCTATATAAAATATTTCGGTAAATTTATAGACTGCCACCTGCAATGGGATGCACATATTGGTTAATTGGTCAAAAAGTATAGTACATATAGACCAAAACACATCATAGTTTCAATTCGCTCAGATGCGCATGCTGTTCTATACCCTATTTGAACCAACCTCTCGTACGATATAGTTGCCTGGGGACAGCTAGCGCTAGTTCAATGAAAACCCTAGAACAAATTCAAGAACCAATATAAAAAATAATCTTCAAAAAATCTCACCCAACAGACACATTATATAAAGAAACATCCATTTTCAGACAACTCTCCTCTCTAAAAACCGTATTCAGACATCACACAAATAAACATGACCTGATAAAATAGAACACAAATATGAAACACGTAACAAAATCAGTCATCCATATGTCCCAAAATCTCAGGAAAATACCCCTCAGAGACCTAGCTCCTCGGCTATATAATCTAATTCCAAAAAAAAATCTTATTACTTTAATTCTAGTATTTCATTACATGTATAACCAATTGATTCTGGTATTTTACTCTATTTAGTAATACATATTGATTCTAGTATTTCAACCAATTGAGTGTAAACTATTGATTCTAGTGTGACTTTCAACTCGAAGAATCTGGGCTACATCTCCAGACAATATGCTGTTCAATTATCTGATAATCTCTCAAGCGTATCCAACTGAAGATCCAATATTTTCCTTTTTCAATTAACGTCAAAATATTTCAAGATTACTTATGCTTCTTGACATATGACTCCTCAACTTTTCGTGATCCAACAAGGTGTTTCTTTTTCATTCCAAGTCAAGAGGTAATCGGCACCTTTAATCACTTGAAATGGCAATATATTATTCCGATCTCGTTCAATATTCCGATTACTTGACCAATATATTTCTCTTGTTTCAGATTCGTGGCAAAAAGTTGGACCGATCATCGAGATCAATGAAACTTTCGAAACTTTACCCCGATACGAAATATGTGATATGCGTTCTAGCGCTCGGGAACTGGGCATTTCGTTCCGGAGAGACAGCCGAGCATCGTCTGGGGATTCGCAAACCAGAAAATGACACGACACGTGATGATCTCGAAGTTTTCAGCGATGGAATGCGCCCTCTACTGGTGGACTCGCCAACTAGTAAGTGCGCCGAGGTTAGCACACTTGGTGCTCCTGACAGCATGCACGTGGGGCTGGGAATGCTTCCCGATCACTCCCTTGGCGTGCAATCCATCCTGACGAGACGGTTGGGACTCATAATTGGTTGTTGTATGGGATTCGTTGTGTTCATAGTTCTAGTTTCTGTGCTGGGGTATCTGAAAGTGAAGAAACAGAGGAGAGCGGTGAAAAGGGACCAACCTATGCCTGCTGAGTATCTCTCCTACAGACATTTTTCTATACAAAGTGGGGAGGTGGGAGCACATGGTGGACATCCGCATTTCATAACGAATATGAATACAACAGTTCTTAATTGAATTGGTATTTGAGCTCATCAATTTTCAGTGAATATGTTTCTTCAATCATATCAAATATAAAGAACTACTTCCTCATTTCCAAAATCTCTACATATGTTTAATATTATGCCCTCAAGAGAACGTTAATTTTATGTTCCAAATAAAAAAATCTTCTCAAAATCAGTCGATTATTTGTCATTGTTGGAAAAATATCTTGGAGTTGCCTCCAACATGTTTTGAAAAATTATAATATGTAACTCAGCTACTTTATCAGAATGGAATTGTCAATAATAAAATCGCAACTATGTATTGCTCACGTATAAGTTGATTTTAGCTGTAAATTCTGAATATTAAGACGAGCAAGAGAGATATTTCCAAACATTATTGATTCATAACCGCTTTATTATGATTCTCCCATAAAATCAATCGACAACTCATATACGGATGCTGGACACATTCGCAAAATCTCATATACAGGGTGTTTGTAAAACATACGCCAAAAATTGAAGGGGTTATTCTCTGGACTCTTCTCAGACTATGTTGTTCCTTGATGATTTTAGGAAAGCCGCTTTGTTCAGAAGATACAGGGCGAGAAAATGTTCGACAATAACATTTTATTACAGAAAATTACAGACACAGTTTCTTTATCTACAAGGCCTATTGAAAATGACTACCTCCAGCTAGGAGGCATGAATCCAATATTCATTGCCAAACTCTTTCAAAAACACCAGGGTTATTTCTCATTGAGTTACACCCAGCACTTATCCGATTTTTCAAATCTTCCAAATATTCCACTAGAGTAGAATTAACTTATGACTCCAGATAACCCCATACGGAATAATCCAGGCGTTTTGAGTCTGGGGATCAAGCGGGACATAAGTGAGGTCCACCTCTACCAATACAGCGATCTCCGTATATTACTGTTGGAAACTAACGAGCAATAGCACTGAAATGCACTGGTTCACCATCGTGTATAAACCACATGGAACTTCATGTTGCCAATGCCTCCAGAAACTGCGGTAGCATCTGTTCAAAATTTTACTGGTAGAAATACTGGTCCAGTTAGCTAGTTACCGACAATTCCAACCTAAATGTTCAACTGGAACTGATGTTGAAAACGATCTTCATGTATCTCATGTGGATTTCATCGGTAAAAAGATTCAGCGTTAGTAGTTGAAGGATTTGAGCCAATGTGTAAAAAACCCATTGACAGAATGCAATACGAGAAGAATCAGCAGAAAGAAGTGCCTGAACGCGTTGTATGTGGTGAGGGTACAACGAATAATCTTTAAGAATTTTACAAATTGTCACATTACTTACATTCAAAGTATTTGCAATTTTACGAGTAGAAGTACCTGGATCTCTCTCTGTCATGTGCATCACATTCTCTTGTTACTGTTCATGAAGACGTTCATGAATACTTTGGGAGGTTTTTCTATCAGGAACATTTCGGTCAGGAAATCGTTCAATGAACAACCGCGTAGTTTGTAATGAATTGTCATCATAAATGAAATGCATACCAGTTACATTCGCGATCGTATATAGACCAAGAGCCAGCAAAAAAAAACACGTATGATTAGCTCAAAGCTAAACGTTTTTGAGAAGTAAGCCAGTGTCATAAATACCAGGACAGCGGAAGTATGGCAGCCCGTAGGTGTCAGCGTTGTGCTGCGCATTTTTTGTGTAAAAAAAAACGATGCCCTTGGGGAATGAGCTCAATTCTTGTTTCATATTATACATGAGACAGCCAAAGTATGAAAGAGTTGTATGCCATAAATATGCAGCCATACACAATTAAAAGTGCGTTTTTTTATGCTCTCTTGAAACAGTAGCTCGAGGCAAATTTTTCCACCTAATAATAGAAAAAAATGTCTTATCACCGATTAAGACCATTCCATAATGTTTTGGTGTCGCTAAGTACCAGCCATACAGACTCAAAAATGTCAAATGTTTCACTAACCATGTATCATAGACATAAGTCCGTTTTTATGACCACCGCGATCCATGCTGATGAATAGAAGCAATTTCATACTGATAGGAGGTCGTTAAATGGCCGCCATACTGGTTTTTCCTCCAAAATATTAATAATATCATCGATAACTTTTGGAAAATAATTCTCTAGTGTTTACATCAATGGAGAAGTGATATGAAATCAATGGTTGATTTGCAATGTTTTATGAAAAATTAGGACCTATATAATTTTTTTAAAAGAATGGAATTCAGTTAATTTATTCCGAATACATGTATTATCCACCCTCATCAGATGTTTCATTTTCATCGTCGCTATCTTCATCTGATGATATGTGGTAGTGAAAATCATCTCTATCAATATTTTCGTCGTCTACCGCTTCATCCCAATCTTTAGTGTCCTCGTCAGAGCTTGTAGTTTCTGCAATTGTTATAAAGGACCCCGCACATTTTCTGTGAGAAATGGCTTTCCGTGAATTTGGCTGAATTTTTGGTATGTCACATCCAGTCAGTGCATGAAGACCTGGCAATGACCGGCACATTTTGTCGCCCAGTTCTTCATAAATGTTATTTACATTCAGATGGGTACCAGCTGCCTGCCCCACCCTGCCAACAATAATATGCGATCTTGTGGGCGTCTACTAATATAAGCAGTGGAAATACACAGGTAGGAAATACATAATTCAATTATAAAAATATTACTACTTTATAGGTTTATTCACTACCTTAGCGACATGATATCGGTATTGCATATATCAATTTGTATTCCTGATATTGAATATGTCTCAAAAACATGAGTGCCATCGTGCTCGTTATATATTACACTTGTCAAAATCAGAAATCTTCAAAGTTTAACTTCTCACGTTCGAGACATCCAATCGGTATGGCACTTACAGACTCGTCTCCTAGACATTAAAATCAATCGATTCATGTTTCTCCAGATGTGTGCCTATGATACATTTCATTTTTGAAACAGGTTATCAGAGGTTCAATGTTTTACTTACGGTTACCTCACTACTCAAATCAAACTTTTGCATGAACACTAAGTCTTTACGGAAAACTATTTTCTTTGACTCGCAGAACGATTTCGATCACTTGTTCTGGAGAATAAAAAACTTGTTCTCGGAACGGAAGCCAAAAGGGCTCGCTCCCGGAAGAGAAGTAGAAGAGCTTGAGCTCGACACGGAAGGAAAGGGAGCGATCCTAATTAAATCTCGGCTTTTATATCGACCGGATTTAAAAGAAATATAGGACAAAACACACCAAAACAGTATGGCATAGTCGTAATCGGTAATGACACATTTTTTTCTATCACTGGGTAAAAAAATTAGCTTTGAGCTAGTATTTCAAGAGAGCACAAAAAAATACACTTTCAATTGAGTATGGCGGACACTTTGCGACGCTGCCTAGGTATGGCATACAACTCCTTCATACTTTGGCTGTCTTATGTATAATTTCGAACAAGAATTAGCTTCGAGCTCATTTTCCAAGAGCATCGTTTTTTGACACATTCAAAGAATTGAGCAGCGCAACGCCAACATCTGAGGGCCTCCATACTTGCGCTGCCCTAACACTGCCTTACTTCTCAGGAAGTTTTAGCTTCGAGCTAATCATACGTGTTTTTTCTGCTGGCTCTTGGTCTGATAGCGATTAATGATAGAGGACTTCACAAACGAGAGTTTAAGTATTGAAGACAGAAAATACACGTCAAACAGCCAAACGTCATCCGGTCTCAACAAATTCGCCACATACAAAATGATCAATCACGTTTGAAACGATTCTCTTTTCAATGTCCGCGCCGGCTGTTAGTGGATAAAACAGCCGTTCTTAATAATAGAAATGTAGTTTGAAAATAACACGACATTCCTTTTTAATTTTTATACTCGGTAAGCCCAGTTTAATATACCATACTTTCATTTCTGCCATATTAATATAAAAAATTGGTTCGTCTAAAATCATTCTAGACCTGTATCTTCGAAGCAAACGGCTTTTCGAAAATCATCGAGAGACAAAATATTCCAGGGAATAATCCCTTGGATTTTTGCCGCATGTTTGATAAACACCCTGTTCATGTATTGTAATTCATTTGACAAATTAGTAGAATGGGGGTAGAAATGACAGCTATGATATTTTCAATTGAGCAAGACGTATCGATTAACCATAGTTATGGGTGCTGGATTGTTATAAAGTATCCATTTGTTTCCAACAGCAGATTCATTCAAACTCTTATTCAAAGAGATACAATACAGGACCGAACCTGAAGTCACAATTACAACCAAAATATATGATGAATGTACAGCAGCATTTTGTATCTCGGATAACAACAGATTAAGTACGTTATACAAAAAGAAACAATGAGAAATTGCTCGAAGACATTGAGAAACCATTTGAAGTATTATCTTCGAAGTGAGTTCAGATATGACAAATCCATCAAATAAATTGTCCAGAAAAAGTGCATCATAAATTGCTGTCGTGGTAGTTAAACGCCTAATATAATATCATTATCTGGTGAGTTTTTATCAATCATAACCGGGTACTGGTGTTCCTTTTCATTACTATAAAGGAGGTTCACACGTATATTTCGAATAATATTCATTTTCGAAGTGTGACCTAAAAAGTGTTTCAATTTACATCTGGCATAATGAAAATATCATCGGCAAGTAATAATATTCATTTTTTCTTCGTAATATTGGTATTTAGTTGATCGTTTGGAGCCTTCATATTGCAAAGAGGACATTGTCCTTGCTGTTCATCCAATAATCACAATGAAATTTCCAGCCAGTAACACTTTCCTTGCTTATTCTCAATTGCTTTGTTTGCGATGCCCAATACTGAAGTTGTTTTCGTGGTTTTTATTTTGAATTTTGTGAAAAGTTTCAGATTTGTTTCAAGATCAATTTGTTCAACTTTGAATAATAAGAGAGGACAGGCGCGGTTACGGAGGGGGGATGCAATTGCCCTTCTCCCCTCTGACGCATGATTGAACCACACTTTTAACCTATTTAAAAAAATTGAAATCGTCATTAGGATATCCCTATATTCACTAGGGTCGTTATTAACGCATCATCACTATAATTGAAAAAATTTATGTGTGTAGAGTATGCGCCACCACAAAATATGTGTTTTGTTCTCTATGATAGACAGACGAGACAGAGAGTTGAGTTCGTTGCGCAGCAACAGTCAACCAACACGCACGATTTTTTCGTGATTTTGTTGATTGTTGTCGTTATTATCCCATTGATAATGACTGAAAACCCCCTTCTTGGTCTTGCCCTTATGCATATCCATAGCCATATTCCTATTGATACCGAGAAAGTTATTACAAGATTTGCAGTAAAAAGAGATAAGATTTTAATTTTTCAGTTAAGAATAACTATTATAATAATATTAATATATCTATTGGCTACCTACATTACTTCAAATCAAAATATTTTCTGAAGTTTCCACCCATTCATTTTTATTTCATATTTATAAATTAAAATTCAACTGTATTGGTATCTATGTTTTTCAGAACAAATTTTCTGAAATATAAGTTATCACAAAAAAAATGCCCCTTCTTGATCGAAATTCAGGATCCGCGCCTGAGAGGAGAGTACTTTTTTTTATTCACATCCATGTGTAATTAACCATTACATGAGTAATTTCTTCATTCTGTTGGTATCCAATAATCGAAATAATTGCAACCAGAAGATATCTGGTTGTTCATGCTCAGACCGATTTCATGTAGGGATTGTTCACAATAACTTTATGATTCACCTTATACATTTCCATAGTGTGTGGATAATTGAATGAGAAGAACAAGGAAAAAAAAACTCTTTTGGTTATGGAAATCACGAATATTCTGATTTTTCAATCATTTATTTTTAATACATTGATAATTTCCCACATTTACTGAATGGTAATTGTAATTTCCAAATAAAAAATATTTTTTTTGTAATACAATTTCATTCTGCACACGCAATGTAGGAGTAGAAAGCCAAATGTTTTTACCAAATTCAACATTTAAGGTAATTTCGCTCAAGCCATTGATTCAACAAAAATGCCAGCTAACAAAAGATTTTTAATAACATTTCACCACTAATGGTAATCGGCAATGATATTTCGCCAACAAATGAATGGGGCTCATAAGATAAAACTATTTCTGTGGACGTCAGTTGATACTGACAACTGACAAAATAAAAAAAAGGCAGTTTTGCGCAAACAAAGAGGTAAAGTGACTCTTAATAATTCATTGTTAACCCATCAAAAGCAGTATTTCTGACAAAAAAATATTAAAAATGGAAATTATATTGCGATGAATCCAGCATTTTGTCAGCAATATTTTTTTTGGCTCAAAAATACATAAGCAAAACAGTCACTGAAAATCTATTTCCCAGATTTGTTTTTTATTGATGCGGCCGATACTTGATGAAAATCTATATTGAAGCAAAGAAAAACAATTACTTCACTAAATGGTTTTTACTAAACTGGGTTCCCAAAACCACGACACGTATTTCGCTATACGATAGCTTCTTCACTTCATGGTTTTGTTAACTCAGTTTAGTGTGAATCATTTGATGAAGTAAGTGTATTTTGTTTGCTTCATTATGGAAAATGTTATTGAATCATTGTAACTAATTATCAGTCTGGCGTTTGACACATCATATCTGCAAACCAGCTCGCTTAACGCAGAGAGGAACATAATTTGCTTTGGAGTTCCTAAAACTTCAAACTAAACGAACAAAATGCCATTCATCTTGACTGGATGAATAGAACTTTTGCATCGACAGTTCGAAATTCCCCCCAATGTGAATCGTTTCTCGACGCAGAAAAAAAGTACTTCGAATATCTATGTATGGTTACTTCCAATTCCGTTTGTTTGCGGTTCTAAATTTATGAAACCGGTCCACATCTCTCAGGAAGTATCAAAATTATTTTTTGTTTACGCCTCACGGAAGAACTGAAGACTTCAAACAGCAGAAATTTTATGAATTGATTACAAAAACATTTCTGAGGTTCAGGAATTTGTCATTGAATTTTCCGAAAACTGACTCTCCATTTTGCAAAAGTTTAAAACGATAATAAAGTGAAATACATTTATTATTATTTTTTGAAATTGTTATAACAAAAAACTGTGAATATGTGTTCTACTCAATTATGAAATGTCGGGCACCTATGACCAATTTTATATTCGGACAGTTTTTTTCAATAAGTTTGATCGAAAATCAAAATTCAGAGTATTGATTCAGAAAGCTATATAACAACGTATTTCCAGTTATTTCAAGGATTTCACGAATTCAACACATAAAATCACGAATGATAAAATGTGTATGTACTCTCCACTATAGTATGTTACAAATGCAGAGCCGCGAACGAATACACAAAATCCACCGGTTTTTTTTTCATTCGATTATTGGTGTATAGATTACTCAACAAGAGTAGCCCAATACCAAAATAACACATAGTAACAGTGCCAAAATTTAAGTTGTGTTATATTGCGCTGATAACAACTTAGCTCAGAACACAGAGAGGTATATATTATGACTAGATAACTGATCTAACTGGTATTATCAGATATTTTTCCAAGTTACATTGGAAAAACTCAGAATTAAGTCTGAAATTATGTGATCCATTATCAATTATGAAATTTAGTGTGAAGATTGATTGTTTTTTTTTTATGTTCTGGTTCCCACGAAAATGGATATCCTGTAATGTTCAGAGAACATCGTGGGAACCAAGGGAAAGAAGGTAGGAGTTGGTGTTCTTCTTGAATTTCTGGAGGTTGTATGCCTCGGGGAACACCTCCCTAGGCAATGAGTTCCAAAGCCTCGCTGTTCGTTGGATGAACGAGTCTTTGGAAAGTGATGTTCTGCAGGTCTCCAAAGTGACCACGAAGGGGTGTGATGACTGAACTTGACGGGTTAGTCTCGAAGAGACTGCCAAAGCAGGAACGATTGTTGATATTTCAGAAGAGCATCGCCCATAAAAATATCTATAAAATAGAGACAAATCGCCAACTTCTCTACGATGTTCCAGACAAGTGAGCGAGTTTGTAAGCGAGGCATCACCGACGAGACGAATTGCCCTTTTTTGGACAGAATCCAATAGTCTCAGGATATGTTTAGGTGCCGCGCTCCAAATATGGGAACAGTATTCCAGGACAGGTCGGATCTGTGCTTTATAGATCATAAGCAGCTGGGTGGGGGTGGAATAGCTCTTGGCACGAAACAAGAAACCAAGTTTTTGGGATGCACTTTTGGCAATGGACCTCAAGTGATTTTCCCAGGAAAGGTTATTGCTGATAGTAATACTAAGCATCGATATGGATGACTTCAGTGGTATGGTTACTCCTGACAAAGTTATGTTAGGCACAGTGAGATCGACTTTTCTAGAGAAAAGACATGCTTGTGTTTTGTTTGCATTGAATTCTACCAAGTTATTAGATCCCCACTCGAGAATTGTTGCTAAGTCCATATTTATATCATTAACATTTCTTTCTCGTTCATTTCTGGTTTCACGGGCCGATATAGGGGCCCTGGAAGAGGAAGCGGTATGGAGGGTACTATCATCGACAAAGCTGTGTACTGGACATGAAGTTGCTTTCAACAGGTCGTTGATGTGAAGTAGAAATAGTGTTGGTGCGAGAATAGATCCTTGCGGAACACCAGCATTTATGAGTAGAGTGTCAGATGAAACTCCATCGACCACTACATGGAGAGACCTGTTTGAGAGAGAACTAGCAAGCAGAGAACACAGCTGAGGGGGCAAGCCATAAGACGGAAGCTTGGCGAGGAGTCCCTGGTGCCAAACTCGATCGAACGCCTTGGAGATATCTTATGCCACAATTAAAGTTTCTCCATACTTTTCAATAGATAGCTGCCATATATGTGAGACGTAAGCTAGCAGGTCACCAGTTGATCTCTGATGGCGGAAGCCATATTGCCTATCGTTGACAATTCCTGAGTCTTCCAGATATTTCATGAGCTCGATGTTGATGGCTTTTTCCATGACCTTTGAAATAATAGATAGCAGTGCGATAGGTCTGTAGTTGCTAGGTAGGGCCTCTTTGCCTTTTTCAGGGACTGGCTGTACTCTTGCAATTTTCCAATTGGACGGAAATACCCCCAAATTGTAAGAGTGGTTGAACAACTTGCAAAGAACAGGTGATAGTTCGGGGGCACATTTCTTGAGAACAATCGGCGGGATTTCGTCAGATCCACAGGCTTTGTTGGTGTTGAGACTCAGCAAAATCTTTCTGATAGTACGTTGGCGAAAGGTGATCTCGGGCATGTGACTGTCAATAGGTGTAATGTTCGGGGGTTGTTTTCCCGATGAATCCAGAGTGGAATTTCCAGCGAATAGGTGCGCAAAGATATTGGCTTTTTCCTGGGGAGTCGTTGCTAGTGTTCCATTTTCTTTGGTTAGAGGAGGAAATGAGCTGGAAGTGAAGTTTTTTCCCACAGCTTTGGCGAAAGACCAAAATGAACGGGATCCGTTAGGACATTCAGCAAGTTTTGATCTTATTTTGGCATTGTGGGCATCTTTTGAGCATTCTATTGTCTCTTTGCATATGCCTCTAGCCTCGACATATGCTGCTCTGGTCTCAGGGCCCGGATTTTTTAGCCATCGATGGTATGCTGCCTGTTTGGAAGCCACAGCTCTAGAGCAGTTTCTGTTGAACCAGGTCTTATCGGATGATGTTCTTCTTTTGGTATTCGGTATGTGGGTTTGCATTCCCAACATGATGATTTCAGAAATTGTCTCAGCACATCGTGTTGGATCTACTGAAGAGAAACAAACTCTCTTCCATGGAAACGCTGAGAAAAACATACGAAGACCTTCCCAGTCGGCCGAATTGTAATGCCACATGAGACGGGGTGGTATTGTGCAGCTCGATGGTAAATGGAAAGAGCATGTTGTGGAGATGAGGGTGTGATCAGAGTTTCCAAGTGGGGCACAACTTTCTATTCTATACGGGTCAGGATTGGTGGTGAGGAAAAGATCTAGTGTATTGGCAGACTGGTTGTTGACATCAGGGATGGTAGCTCGACCAGTTGTTCTAGACCATGAGTGATGGCGAAGGCCTCGGCTTGACGACCCGCATCATCTGTTTTGTTAGAGAATTTGAGCCAGGCAGCGTTATGTACATTAAAGTCTCCCATGATTATGGTTTCAGCTGTTGGATGGTTCTCCTGAATGTAGTCCAGTTTGAGTGATAAAAACTCAAAGAGGTCGTTATATGAGGGTTCATTAGGTGATAGGTGAAGGCAGCAGAGGAACTTAGTCAGTTTGGTATCAGATAGCTTGAACCACTTCACATCAAAGTCTTTCGGTTCCAAACTCTCTTCACGCTGGCATGAAAGGTTAGCCTTAGCGTAAAGGCAGACTCCACCTTTGAACCTGAATCGAGAATGGAGTTCGTAACCAGGACAAAGCATATGGACCTTGTTGGTGGACGAGTTTACTTGTGTTTCTGTTAGAGCCAGAATATCCGGTTTTTTCGTCTGTAGGTGATGATGGACGTCATTGATGTTCTTGTTGAGTCCGCGGATGTTGCAAAAATTAATCTTTAATGTTGAGTCCCCTCGAGTACCTCTCGCCCGGAAATCCAAATGGAGAGGTATTTTGCTTCCGGAGTGTTTTACTCTGGGAGATTCCATCATTATTACTATCAGGATGCACCTGAAAATAGAGGAGGAATTGGGGAAAAGGAAAAAAGGAGACCGGAAAGTATCGACCGAACACTGAAACATGGAATGATCCATTTCACAGCACACAAAGTCGATATGGTGGTATTTCACCGGGCGATGAAACCATCTTCCACCTACGGTTATCCTTTTAGTCGCCTCTTACGACAGGCAGGATTTACCATGGGGCTATTCTAAAGCCGACCCCATACAGGCTGAATATTGAATTACCAACATAGTAATTTGGGAATGTAATAATGAAGTTGCCTTACTCGAACGTTATGAAGTACAATTCATTGGGAATTGTTCGGTACCCTATCGAAATCGATATTATATACATATATATATATATATATATATATATATATATATATAAATATATATATATATATATATATATAGATATATATATATATATATATATATAAATATATATATATATATATATAAATCTATAATTTGTTATCCTGATCATATTTTTCTGGACAGACTCCAATCTTTGTGAGTATCTCTGAAATAATGGATTCCACACTATCCTACAACATTCAAGGGATTCTTCAATTTTCTATGATTTCTATTTATAAAAGCCTGAGTTCTAAGTGACTTGCGATTTGTTTTCCATATGACTATCAAAGTTTAAAACTATGATGAATGCTTGTTCACAAATAATCATGTCAAAATTGTTTTTAAAATTATTTCAATAATGCTACTATTTGTAGCATCATTGTTGTCACCAGATCTAAACATGGGTATGACTTTTGTGATTTTCCATACATTGGAAAATCATGCTTAATTCAGATACTGGTTATACAATATATGTAGTGGTGCAACTATACTTTCTCCACGTTTTTAACTGAATTTGTCAAGGCTTCTACAATTTGTGTTCTGGTCAATTTTTCTCTGTGAATTGAAAAATACACGATAAAAATTAAGTTATTTTTGTGAATATCTAACAGAAAACAACTACTTTTCCGACTATAACCACTAGAATTCAGAAGGAAGGGAGTGGAGTCGGATTCATAAACACTGCCAAATTAATCACTACAATTCAAAAGTGATAAGACGACAATCATTTCCATGTCGAAAAATGAAGCTAATTTTTGCTCTTTGGCCACGAATTTCGAACATTTTTCACAGAAACACTCATCACTAGATACCATTAAATTTTTTTTCAATGTTAGACTATGATTTTTTAATAACTCTTGATTATGAACAAGTTCTCCTGATAACAGTTTCAAAAAACTTCAATAATGAGGCATCTTTTCTCCTGCAATACTATCAACTATTTTTCTGTATATAATAGGAGAGAGAGAGAGAGGAGGTTTAAGATTCACAAAGAAATCACCCGGTGTGATACTCCGATATAATTGTGAACTCACTCACATATAAAGCATTCAGAATAAACAGAATTCAGGGGAAAATATTTGCGTGGAATCTTGTATTTCACGGCGATTTGAAGTACTTCAAAAAATCTTACCATAACGTCAATAAAGGAAAGAAATATGGCAAACATCATATTGTTCTGCTTTTTCGGAAAATAAATGAAGCTGGAGAAATGTAGAACTCATTCAACTCATTTTCATAGAGCACAATGTATGAAAATCTGAAAAAAGTATTACATGAAATAATTTTATATAGATTATACAAAAAACAATGTTATACATGTCGATACTTCTACTCACATAATTAATTATAGAATCCTCAAAATCCTTATGATATATGATTGAGAGTAAATGATACATCATAATCAGGTTCAGATGATATAAACTCGATGTTTTCAAAAAACCATGACTCATTGGAGCCGTCCGAAATGAATCTATTGATATACCGAGAATAACATTTCATTGAGGTAGCACTACCATCAATTGATAATCCCTGTGTGTTATCGATTACAGATGATTCAATTCCCACAATTAC
The DNA here is from genome assembly GCA_018342105.1 of Gonioctena quinquepunctata. Lineage (NCBI taxonomy): Eukaryota > Metazoa > Arthropoda > Insecta > Coleoptera > Chrysomelidae > Gonioctena > Gonioctena quinquepunctata. Next base: position 171,052 of record JAFIRS010001916.1, on the reverse strand, counting down.
ATTTCACTGAAACACTTCGTTCATATTCTTATAATTTCAAACTACAACAACCTTTCGAAGTGTAATTGTCTTCTCAGGTATCAATAGTTATTTTAGGCAACAACACAAAATAATCCACTATTTGGCCCAAGCCGATCCCGTTGTTACTACGTTTTTATCAACTCGCTTTCTTTTCTTTCTGTTCGGAGCTAGAGATTCGAAACTTTGAACATAGCTCAGATTTGGACGGTTTCTTGTTTGTCTGTCTTTCTGTTCGTCTGTTCCGTAAAAATTTTGCAACATTTTTTAGATTGGAGGAAGTGTGTAAGAGAGAGGGAGAGAGAGAGAGAGAGAGAGAGAGAGTGAGAGAGAGAGGGAGAGAGAGATAGAGACATTTCTTTTAGAAAAATTGCAAAAAAATAAGAAATAATATTTCACACACAAGACAAAAATGTAGAAAATAATTATTTAAATATATTTTTCAATGATTGCACGTTTTTGAAACGAACTGAAAAGTATAAAATAATTAATGCTAGCCCCACACAGATTTACAACCACATACAGATTCCTAATCCTATACAGACTGACCTGAAAATTTTTGGTTGTGAATTTTTGTAGTTCAATCAAAACAAAACAAAAATCAGTGATCTTCCGATTGTCCAACTGAAACACGGTAAATTCTACTTGATATCTTTCATTATGCGTTCCCACGCTGAATACTGGATTTCATAAAACAATACCAATACTCCATTCTTTTGCTCTTCTCGGTTGGTCGAAGTAGTATTATAATATGAAACAATATAATCGGTGCTGTCATAGAAAATAATATAATATGGTTTATTTTTTCTAAAACAACATAATTATTTCAAATTATTTTCCGGAAATATTGAAGGATATTATATATACATATCCAGCAAAAATTATTGATTTAATGATATATTTCTCTGCTCACCCGGGTAGCCATTTTCTGTATGTATTTCACTATAAATAGTCTACTCGTAAGCAGCGACCATATACCGTGTGACACAGACTCATTACACACCCCCCTTTTCTCATTTGTTTCTCTAGCTATATTTCTGAAATTTGGAACATTGAATATGCTCACTAGACGGCAATTTTTGACACATTTGGAAAAAACATTTGTTTTTTCCGGAAATGACATCAACTTTCGTTTTCAAATGGGACACCCTGTATATTATTACATTTTTGAAATCTTCGTGATTATCTTCATCCAATGATACCTTATAGTTGATATTTCATTCGTCAGAACACCCGTTTTATTTTTCGATCTAGAGAACCATCAAATTATTCCAAATAATCAAAATAATGCTACACTATTGCATTTTGGAGTAAAATAGTCTTGTGATTCGAAATACGTGACGAAAATGTAAAACAAAACGTCTTTTTACTCGAAACTATTTTTTTTTAAATGGTATCATAATGGTACTTTGACGTCATACGAAAGCACCATCGATGAGGTATCCATCCATATCAACTTTTTTTGTGTATAACCAATACGAACAAAATTATGTATTTCAAAGAAGTATCTTCTCGGTTCAATAATAACCTATTGAAAACTCTAGAATCCTACCTCACAGGGCAGACTTTTAGGGTCAATGTTAACGGTACTAGCTCGCCAGAGTATGCAATCGGGGCGGGGGTCCCACAGGGGTCCTCACTATCACCGATCTTGTATTCGCTATATACCAATGACTTTCCGACCTTCGCTCGGACGAGTACGGCTATGTTCGCGGATGATGCCGCGATCTACGCCCACTCGTACCAGAGCAAAGTGGCTGCTAGACAGCTCCAGATTCATCTGGATCGGTTGGTCATATCATATTTAGGGAATAACAAGATCAGGTTAAACCCCAATAAAACTAAGGTCGTTAACTTCACGAGAAAACCAACTGTGATAGAAAGGCCCTCGGTGAGATACCTGGGGGTGGAATTGGATAGTCGTATGTATTTACATAAGCACATCTCGTTAGAGTTGCAGAGGGGAGCGGCGTCAATTAGCCGCACGTTTCCCCTCATTGCACGCAACTCTAACCTGTCGCAAGATAATAAACTGAGAATTTATAAACAGATTATCAGGCCGGCAATAACATACGCCTGTCCAATTTTTTGCAGTCTCCCTAAAACTCAGACATCGAGGCTAGAGAGGCTGCAAAATGAAGCACTCCGTATCACTACAAATAGCAATAGATACATCAGATTGGATGCACTGCGCGAGTTAGCAAACATAGAAACTATCGCAACTTTTATCTACAAGGTATCTGATAAATTCTACCGTTATCATCTCCCTGAGAGTCTGCTCATGGCAGAGATAAGTAATCTTGGATCCGACCAACCCAGGAAACACGGGTTATTTTTCGAAAACTATACTTGTATAATGAAGTATAAAGCAAGCAGAAAAATAATTTTCTCAGAACCCTAAGGGGATAAACGTTAGACTACGATAAGGTTAATAATTTTTCAAAGCTGGTTTTTGTAAATTTTCCAGTATCAGGTAACGCCTCAACTAAAAAACGTAGATATAATTAAATAGAACCGTGAATTTCGAAGATAAAAAAAACGGACAAAGCTGCATAAACAAAAGTAGAAAACGCCTAATAACAGGGCAAATGGACAGTCAGACAGTCCCCAAGCAAAAAGCTACAACTCCTTTCCCTCTTCCCATCCCTCTAGGAGGAGACCAAGAAAGAAGCTGTTATTGTATAAATGTATATATTAGTTAAGTTCAATATGTAACCTGTGAATAGTGGAAATGAATATTTTTGATTGATTGATTGATAGTTCAATAACAATAATTTATCGGCTATGGAACACAGATCATTTCTGTAATTGTCAGTTAGTCACTGAATACATTATTGAATGGATCGCATCGATAATAGAAGTGAGTTAAGAATGCCACCAGTTCATAACAGAAACGAAAAAGTAGATATGCTGTTAATTTATGGGAAATGTCGCCAAATGCAATTGCTGCTCAACAACTGTACTCGGAAAGATACCCTGAACGGCGTTTTCCGGCTCGAAATAACTTCAAGCTTCTTGAAGAGCTGTTCAGAAGAGAGCCTGATAATAATGTTGGTAACGAACATAATATTGTTTCTGAAGACATGGAGATGAATGTTCTCATAAGAGTGAAAATCGATAAAACAGCATCTCTTAGGGAGATCGCTTCCAGATTGGATACCAGTCGTGAAAGTGTCAGAAGTATTCTGAAAAAAACGTAAGTATCGATTCTATGAATATCAAATAAATCAACATGTATACGAAGACGATAGTATAAGAAGGATGGAATATTGCAGGTGTGTACAGCCAAATAATGAGTTTCTGAAAACAATTGTATTATCCGATGAGTCGAAATTCACCAATCTTGGTTTATTTAACAACAATATTTCCGATATTGGACGCAAGAGAATCAGCATTTATTCAGGCGAGGAATTTCCAAGGACGTTTTGGGTTTAATGTATGGCTAGGAGTATTTGGAGATCGAATAACTGGTCCCATAATATTCGATGGACCTTTGAATGGTGGTAGATACCTAAGTTTCCTCAGAAATGAAATTAAAGATTATTCAGAAGATTCACCGCTGAATCTGAAAATTCGACTGTTTTTTCAGCAGGATGCTGCACCTCCGCAGTAGGATAGTGACGGATTACCTTCGTCGCCGATTTGGGGAAATGTTGATCGGTCCTGTTAGGTGGCCTGTAAAATCACCTGATTTAACCCCTTCAGAGTTTTTTATTTGGGGTCACTTGAAAAATCTGTCAACAAAACATAATTAACGACCTGCGATGACCTAGAATTACGAGTTAAACAAGCCATTCAAAGTATAACGCCTCAACAATTGAACAATGCTATTCGAAATAACGCGAAACGAACTCGAAAAAGTTTGGATGTTGGTGGTGGACATTCCGAACAGCTGTTATGAGATATTATTTTCATTTTGTTCCGTTATCAATCAAATTGTTAGAGAATGACTAGTTATTATTCCTTCGATTACATTGCCATTTGAACCTAGGCTTTGAGCCTTCGAGCTTTAGGAGCTCTATCGGTGGGATGAAATATTGACCAGATCTCCGTAAAATAACTCATTTCTATTATCTTCCGATCAATTCAATAATGTATTCAGTGACTAATTATAGATTATCAAAATGTCAAAATGTGATTTGTGTTCCATAGCTACCTTGATAAATTATTGTTATTGAACCGAGAAGATACTCAGACTTTTTACAACTATATTATTGTTGATTCGTTGAAAATATAAACAGGATGTTCATAAAATCAGATGTGGAATCATCTGCGATTGAAAGTACTCTCTTTTGGAAAACATTCTTCTTTGCCTCATTCATCCTTATGAGTTCTTAATCAAGACTGGAATAGAAAATCAAATAACTATCTGAATGAAAATGCAAATTTTCAATCCCAGATTTTTTCTTTTGAGTTAGGGCCTTTTCAGAATATCTATCAGATGTAGTTCAATGTCCAGCGTGGCTTTAGCCGGGGAAGTAGTTGTTTTCTGTTAGACATTCACAAAAAATAACTTCATTTTAATCGTAGATTTTTCAATTCAAAGAAAAATCTTTCTATCAATATTCAATTGAGAATGTTTCTCTTTTCAATATATTATTGTGTTCATATTGGTTATACACAAAAAGAGTTGATATGGATAGATACCCCATCGATGGTACTTTCGAATGATGTCAGAGTACCATTATGTTACTGTTTGAAAAAATGGAGTTTCGAGTAAAAAAACGTTTTGTTTTACTTTTTTGGCACGTATTTCGAACCACAATACTATTTTATTAAAAAATGCGAAAGTGTTGCATTATTTCGATTATTTGGAATGGTTTAAGAGAGTTCATGGCTCTCTAGATCGAAAAATGAAATAAAAAAGAAATATCAACTATAAGGTATCATTAGATTCATATAATTACGGATATTTCAAAAATGTAATGAAATACAGTGTGTCCTATTTGAAAATCGAAAGTTAATGTCATTTCCGGAAAAAATTAAAGTTGTACTTTTTCAAATATGTCAGAAAGTGCCATCTAGAAAGCATATCCAATGTTTTGAATTCCAGAAACATTGCTAGAGAAACATAGGAGAAAAGGGTACACCATGACTCTGTGTCACACGGTATATTATAAACGACTGGAAACATTCTCAATTGACTATTGAATAGAATTATTTTTCAATTGAGAATGTTTTCCTTCCCTTGCCAACACTGCCATAGGTTTTATTCTGGTAAATAGTAAATTGTATTCCCCATTCTGAGCAACCTCTTAAAACGGGTATGAAAAAATTGTCAATAAGAATTTACACAAAAGTCAACTGGAAGGAAGTGTGCAAAGAACCATGACGATGTTTATCAAATATAGTTGAATAAGATATCAAATTCCATAATAAAGAAGAAAACTGAAAATTGATGGGTTGTCAAAACAACTTTTTGATGCATGTTTTACATTAAATGGAGACTCAATCGTATTGTTGTATGACCAGAGGTGCTAAAATTATAAAGGGGTTTTCTAGTTCTGTGAGAGTTCTCTTGATTTTTAGTAAATTTGTGTTTTTACTAAGAGCTCACGCAGAGAGACATTATGTATACCCTATATTCAAAATCCAGGCTCCTTGAAAATCAATTGGGGTGTAGATGGAATAATACTCTGAGTTTTCCGAAATATAATGACTTTGTATATAGTAGGGGTCGATCTTTCCTGTAAAACACCTTGAACACCTCAGTTGTATGATTTTGTAGTGATGTTTCCAACTAGCACTTTTCGAATTGATCCGAAAAATTATTGGAAATTAAACCAATATCATGAGAACACAGATCTAGTAACGGCGTAAATGCACCAGTATGAATTATTGTTTGAAAAAAATCGTCATTTCGGCTATTTGAAAACGGATTTGAAAGACATAACTGAATGATGATTTTTTTCAAATAAACGACTTCCCTGTAGAACATTTATATTGCTCGCAGTGAATATCAATATATCTATACTGTTATAATTTGAAGAACTAGTATTTGAATGAATCATTCGCAAAATGAAGGTGACAATTGTCAAAAGATATTTGCTTACTTTTGAAGTCATTATTAATCACAAAAAATCAGTTACTATGAAGATTTTGATCGATATTATCTGTATAGTCACTGAAGTATTTTGGTTTCAGGAAAATATTTCGTCCAAACACGTATATGTTGGAGTATCAAAAATAATATTTCGAATATGTTTCTATTATGAACATAAGAATAAAAGTCGTGAATAATTTGGGCACATTCTCCTTCAATCATTGTTATAACACGATTGATACTCTTGACTCTTTCTCTAGGATGAGTAACATTCTACAGTCTGAAAAAATAATAATAAGATGAAGTACACAATTGTAGAAGGGCAGATAAATTAGTTTACTTCAATAAGTTACTGCGTACAACATATTACTTATCCATGACTGGAAAATAATTTCAATTAGCCAGTGCATTGTCAGGTTCTTAATTCAGCCTATCAGTAAAAAAAAATTCGGAAGATACTTCTTTACACACTATTGACGTTCTGGGAACTTCGGCTGGTCTGGGCAATTCAGGAAAAAGCCCTGGCGCGTCTTTGACAAAGGGGCTCCGCGCCGAAGGCAGCGTTTCCATTCGAATCAACATTTGAATTACTTCAAGAAACGATACACACTGATCCCATTTCGGAAATTGTTCCGCGGGATATATCCAAATACTGAGTCTAGAATCGAATCAATGTTGGATGGAAAGTTATTTACCATGGACGAGGCAAAATTCGATTATTTGAGTGCCGTTTCTAATGAATCAGATTGGCTGAAAAAAGTTTTTTCCAGTGTCATGGGCAATTTTCCCTAAAACGAGAAAGAGTAAAATTATGGATACTTTTATTCAGAAACGTTTCATTTCTTCGTTTTTTGGGTATATTATGATTTCTCTGAATATATGTACTCGATATGTTGAATTATCTGCGATTTGATGATGAACTTCCATCGTTCAAAATAACCTCTTGGCATGTATTCACGTTGGAGAGAAAAATATTATAAATAGAAAAAAATTTAATCTGAAAAACCTACCATGAAAAAATATTTTTTTTATAACAAAACACTTATTGTTTTGACACTTACAAATTTGCCAAAACTAAATACGAAAGAGAAATGAAGCGTCTGTGAATAAATGTAAGTAAATGAAAATTGGGGCATGGCAGACAAAGTTAAGTGGTCGGACATCAGAGCCTGACCTTTGACTGAAGCCGTCAATCCACGACGACGTCAGGAAAGGTTGAAATTGATCTCGATGGACACTGATAGTATACAAGATCCCTCACATTCATTATCTATTTCCACAACAACTGACATTGAAATCTAGAAAAAAGCGGTATCTTCGAAACGCAATGGAACCTGTGTCCTTGATAGCTCAGATGGTTTGAGTATGGACCAGAGATCCAAAGGTCGCAGGTTCGATTCTTGCTCGAGGATGGTTCTGTTTGAGGGTCACAGACCTCTCTATATATTGTAGATTTGAGGTAGTTTTGGGATGTGGTTCAATAAACGGATCTAGGTGATGGCCTAGCATAAATATTTATTTAAAAAATTCACCCAATTTTTCGATGAGGGGCCCCTTCTTCAGGTACAACATGGATCGATAATTTTATAATATGTGACATTCTACAATAAACATTTTCCCAAGACTACCCCAAATCTACAATATATATATATATATATATATATATATATATATATATATATATATATATATGAATAAATAAATAAGAAAACAGCACCAACTCTATTCCAGAATCCATAATATGCTCTGAAGAAGACGACGGAACCCCCGTCGAAACGATAGCCATTAATTTCATTATAAAAATAAAGGAAAAAATGTTCTAAATACATAGCAATATTCATTACGAACCACAACCCCAAGAATCACCAAACAAAATATATATATATATATATATATATATATATTTTTTTTTCCCGTAGTATATATATATATACAGTACGTCTCACTAAGTTGGAACCATATGGAAAACTTTTTTATTATTAATTTTAGGAGAAAAAGTTATTCTTCATAAAAAAATTGCATATTCTTAAATCTAAAATACAATCATCAGATTTTTTCCAGTCGTATTCGCAGTATGTCAAAATATATGAATTTTACTTACGAGTAAAGTACCTTTATATTTGAAAATATTGAAAATTGTTAAAGAAAAACGTTGCTCAGAACTGAAAACTACGTTCGAATATACAATCACATCCATTAACATGGAAAAATCAGTTTTTCTTATTTTTTCTACAACAACAATGCAAAGTTAACTATAGTTACGTGTACTGCACTGCACTGCACTGACAAAGAAATGATTTGTTGATTTGTTGATAGCAAGATATGTTTGAGAGTGAATGTCAAAACGCGTTAGAATGAATAAGACACATAAAAATGGAAGCGTTATTAACTTGTGAAGAGAAAATATAAATTGATTTGATTGTGGGAGAAAACTATAAAACGCATAGAGAAGCAGCATCTATTTTTAATAACAGATATCCCAATAAAAATATCAATCATTCAACTGTTACGAAAATAGTAAATGAATTCAAGAATACTGGAAGTATTAACAATCATTTCAATGGAAAACGCCGAAAACTGGTTGCCGATGAGAATACGCAGTTTAGAGTAATCCTGTCAGTTGTAGAAAATCCAAAAATGTCATTGCGCAAAAGGAAGTCGTCGATGCAACAAAATGTGAGTAAAAATACAGTGGCAATAATTTCAAAACTGAATAAATACATCATTCAAACCAAAAATCATTCACACATTGAAAGAAAGGGATTATGATGGGCGCTTTGATTTTTGCCATCTCATCCAAGGAACATTAGAAGAGGACCCTTATTTTACAAGGCGTATAATTTTTTTCCGATGAGTCAACATTTTCGTCAAATGGAACTGTCTCGTCACAACATTGTCGCAGGTGGTCTGATGAAAATCCCAATTTTGTAATAAAGTCTCATGACCAATATTCATTTAAGACAAACGTGTGGTGTGGCATTTATAAGAACAGATTTAGCCCTTTTTTATTCGCCAATCTATAAATGTCGAACGTTATCTACAGTTTTTACAAACTCAATGACTTCTTGAACGAACTACCCTTACAAGAACGCCAATGTATTTGGTTCCAACAAGATGTGCCGCATGCCACAGTGCATTAAATGTTAGGGATTATCTTGAACATACATTCCATGGAAAAGTTATTCACAGATATTCTGATCTTTTTTGACTTGCTAGATCCCCTGACTTAACCCCCCTTGATCAATTTTAATGGGGGTTTAAGATGTTGACCATTTGGAGAGGATAATTTTAGAAACATGCCAGGAAATTTCTCCAGAAATGATAACGAATTTATTACGTGAATTTGTCAAAAGAACGATTATATGCATTGAACGAGAAGGTGGATATGTTGAGGCATCCGTGAAATGAGGGAACATCAAATTTCTATTTTTTTCCAGAAATAATATTATGTTAGTTACACAACTTAGTATTTGTATGTATTTTCTTATTTGCACAATATATGCATATGCATTCATTATGTGTTTGAATTGCAAAATTGTTAGAACACATCAAGAAACGAAAAGGTGATTATGTGTTCCATAATCAAAAGAGATAAATGTTCATTCAAAACAGTAAAAAATTGCATATTTGAACGTTTTTTTTCTGAACAACTATTTTCAATAAGAATTTTTGATATTGTCGTACAAGTCATATTTTTTGACAAACCGCATATGCGACTGAAAAAAAATTGGATAATATGATGATTGTATTTTAGATTTCAGAACATGCAAAACTTTTTATGAAGAATAACTTTTTTTCCTAAAATGAATCATAAAAAAGTTTTCCATATGGTTCCAACTCGTGAGACATACTGTATATGATATATATATATATATATATATATATATATATATATATATATATTTTAATAACAACCCATGTTTGAGTCGCAATTGTAGGAAGACACGTTTAAGAGAAATAATTCAGAAACAAACTCAGTTTGTATAAAGGACCGGATTGTAACCAGAAAAGTATATGAGAGACTGGGGTCAGTTGAAACAAGGTGCAGTTGAAACATTGATAAGGAGCTATGAAAATTGAAGTGTGCAATCGATATTTCACACCTTCGAAATAACCTCAATATCTATCACATTTCATTTTTAATTTTTTCGGCGAGCAGAAGCATTTTTTTGTTATAGTATATCGCTTATACCCATTGTTATGAGTATTTTTTCATTGTCACATTGTATACTATGTACGATATTATATACGATATTTATTCTCAGAAAAATTATAATCATTTCATTTAATTTGATGAACATATTACAGGTAATGCTATTGGCTCCCACAGATATAACGACTGAATGTAGTATTCATTTAACTAATTCCTATACATTTCTGCATAATTTTAGCAAGACAAAATATAAAAAGAAAAAAATGTATATATATATATATATATATATATATATATATATATATATGTAAAACACATTAAAATTAAAAATAAGTTGAACAAAAGTCACATACATATACTATTCATACATATAAAATTTAAGATGTGTTAGCAGGAATAATCACATGTACTTGTACTCGTAGGAGTATGTAAGATCAGTTCGCTTCAATCAACGAATTCAGAGTCATGGGGAATTTGAAATTGTGAAACTCTTGAAGTGGAATAAAAACAGTGAGTTTGAAGAAAATATTTCATTCTACTTCCGAAAAGATTCTGGGAAAGATCTTGGAAGTATTCTTGAAGTTTATTATAAAGGTCAAGTTTCAGCGAATTCTCCCTGGATTTATTCAACTCAAATCGTTGACATCTAAGTAAATTTCCAGATCTTGTTGGGTAATTCTGGTGGTCTGAATTTTTGAATAATGAATCTTTCTTGGTCTGGATTTCCAGTACACAGTAATAAATGTAAACCGATGGAATAGTCATAATTTCTAGTTTTGTAAAAAGAGGTCGGCACGAATCGCACCTGTTAAAATCCTCATGGCTTTTTTTTGTAGGATGAAAGCTTTAGTAGATTGTGACGATGCCCCCCATGAAATTATCGAGTGGCATATATGCAAATGAAACAATGAAAAATAAGCAATTTTAAGAGCTGTGGAGCATTCGTTTTAGTATTCAGAGCATGAAAATTACATTCGATAATTTCCTCCATAAATAATGTATGTGACTGACCCAGGACAAATTGGCATCAATATATACTCCTAATAATTTCACTACTAAACCCTGTTTAACATATGTGTGTGAGGAGATGGTTAAATATTGTGGTTTGGCTTGATTCAGATTTAATTTATTCGCTGTAAACCATTCAATTGCTTCAGTTCCACTGTCCATGGCTAGCTGTTTGAGATAATTGATATTTTCGGCAGAGTTTATTATTGTTGTGTCGTTAGCGAATGAGACAGATTTCTTAGGCAAAAGAAAGTGGTGAAAATCGTTGATGTAGATAATAAATAGCAGTGGACCCAAAACATACCCTTGAGGGACACCGTTTTCAATAAGACCTGGGTCAGATGTAATACCGTCGATGGAAACAACTTGTTTCCTTAGGGATAGGTATGACTCGAACAGTTTCAGTGAAATACCTCTTAAACCATAGAGATTGAGTTTGTTAATCAGTATCTCATGGGATACAGAGTCAAACGCCTTGGTTAGATCGCACAACGTAAATGTTTTTCAGGGATGTTTGAAATTTTTATCCAGGATACCAAAGACACAGTAACGTATCGAAGCAAATTCAATAATTGAAACATGAAATGGCACTTTAGTTAAAATATATCAGAAGAGTTAGGTCTGAACATATCACAATTCCATTCAGACTTTGATTATTATTCTATGAACAATCTGTCTTACTTTCATATTTTGTACACAATTGAAGTAAATGACTACAAAAAAGTAGAGCTCGTCAACTATAGGAACGACTGAAAATTTCGCTTCTTGTATATAAGTTGAGTAAGGTAGCAGTCGGAGTAACAAGTATGTTTTGTGAGCGGGACCAGAGCACATGCTGAATTCAGTATATTAATATCCAAAAATTATGTATACCATAGTGATGGGTTACTCCTCTATTCAACGATTGCTGGGAGATGATCACCGTCCTAACCCGAACTAGAAAATGGTGTATTTGCAGGTGCATCTAATGATATTTCTGTAGTCGTTTCTATTTTTGATGACCTGTATCTCTGAAACAAAAAGGAATGGGAAAATTAAGAGAGTTTGTGAAAGTAGAGACTCGTAAAAGTTCATATTTCACTCTAAATATTCGATTTCTGTTCAGCACGTGCAGTAGCATCGTGTTTCATATGACTGATGAGAATGCCAGTGAATACATGGCCAGCAGAAACTATTCCTTTGGATTGATTCATTCAAATTCGTTAATTGAACTCTGAAGTTGACTACACTGCGATGCAATATTTATAAAAATAATTTTAATCTAGTTTGTCCCCACAAAGAGAAATGTTTATAGATTACCGTTGAAATATTGTTATAGGTTTTTTTTGATATGTACATATTATTGAATAATAATGATGAATGTAAAATATATTTGTTTGATTTACAAAAAAAAGTTATTCAACCCTATGCCACGACTTTATGTTGATGATTTCGAACATTCGGAAAAACACGAATATAGTAGTTTCTCTTCCATTATGTGGTATCGTTGAATGTTATCTGTCGTCATGTCACGGTTCAAAATATCTTCGGATTGAGATCATATTTTATTACTACTATCATGCCCTCCATTGGAGAAAAATACCAATGATGCGCAAACAATTATCAGGAGTTTTATGCTGCAGTTCGATTTTTCTGAAATTTTCACAGCTGCTGTAGACCATCCCAAAACGCAATGATCAACAGTTTCCTTCTACCAACTAGGAATGAAGTTTTTTTTTCATCAACACACTGTACACAACAGATACATTATACATGATTCATCAAATTGATAATCTTTTGACATATAATCCTATTGCTTCTCTCATTATTTCCAAGTAAGTACATTCAACTAATGCAGGAGTTGAGTGCACTTTTGTCTAGTGACTGACTGTTACTGTTGTACCCAAAGAAATACTCATGAAAAAAATATAAATTGCCGCTATTGAAATGTCCGCGAGCGGATTGAAGCTTTATATCCTAAGTATGAGCGGATTGTGATCAATTTGGATAGTCTAATTGAGTTAGGTTTCCTTTTTTCCTTTTATATACAACAAACACTTCATTTATTTTAAGTAGAGAAAAAAACGTTATTGGAAGTGATGATTTTTTTTTCCAATTTTTGGGCTTGTTGCCGAGCTTCCTAGTTGGTAATTTCTACATGCAAATCAAAACATCTCAGAAAAGGGACATATGATACTTATTCATTAGGGAAATATCGAGCTTGGTATCGATATTTATTTTATCGAAAGTATCAATATCTGGGAAAATCGACGAGAAATATCGATAATTTCTGTTACAGCATGAGAAACTTCTGTAAAAATTCATATATTAATGTACTATGTATAGAGGGTGCTTTCGATAACACCTAACTGAACCCCATCATCAGATCGCTAGAGGAAAGGAATTCTGATCAGATTAATAAATGCAATTCTGGAAAGCAGAATCATATTAGCTGCTCTCGGAGAAAATTCGGTCAGAATGACAGCGGAAAAAGGTTGCCCCAATATGGGGTTCTATCGCCTTTGCTGAGGTCACTGACCGTGGATAATCTGATGGTGAAGCTACATGAATCAAGAATAACGACTCAAGGTTGCGCTGATGACCCAGGCGTCACTATGAGGGGCAAACATGACAGGATAATTTTCAATCGCATGTAGACAGCCCCAAATATCATCAGAAGCTGCTGCGCAAGGGAGAGACTGAATGTTAATCCTAGCAGAACAGTGCTGGATCCATTCACAAAGAGGCGTGAGTATGAACTGAAAGTCCCAACCCTGAATGGAACTCAGCTAACTTCTTCCACTGAGCGTCCCATCGACCAGAGTCAAACGTGGAACAGGCATATCAAAAATATATTATCAAACCCGTGGTTACCTATACCTCATTGGTAAGGTGGCCAAAAACCTACCAGCACTCAACACAAATCAAGCTGCAGAACGTGCAGCGGTTAGCCTGTCTGGAAATCACGGGGGCAATATTCACGAGCCCCACTGCAACACTAGAGGTAATGCTGAATTTTCCGCCACTGCACTTGTGTGAAATGAAAAAAAGCCTTCAGTTTGCACCAGGCATCGAACTTGAAGGCTGGAAATCTGATTGAAAATCTGAAGATTTTGGAAAATATTTTCCTAGAATCCAGGTACAAGCCATCGGATATTATGCCAGCTAGGCACTACTTTGAAGTGAATTATGAAGTGGTTATAAAAAACCACCATATATTCACAACGAACGGGCCTCAACTAGGAATTAATGCATCAGTATGGTATACTGATGGTTCCAAAATAGACTGAAAGGCTGGAGTGGGAGTAACGGGTCTTAATTCTGGGATCTCAAAATCTCTAGGGAGAGCCCCAACAATGTTTCAAGCAGGAACCCATGCTATAAAAATTTGCGCCCAAGAAAGCTTTGAAGGAGGCTTCAGGGGGCAAAGATCTATATCAGACAGTGAAGCAGCACTTAAGGCTCCAGCCTAACTTGGGACTTCAAACTATCCCTGAGACAACTGGCTACGAATAATCAGGTTACTCTGATATGGGTGGAGGGTCACAATGAAATCAAAGGCAATAAAGGAGCGGACAGCCTTGCCAAGGAAGGCGCACACACTCAATGTTCTTCTCCTTTCCAAAGCCTACAATAACGAAGAGTTCTGGCACTGGAAAGCTGACCAAATTAAAACCCACTGAAATTAGATACCAGGGCGAAGACAAGCAAAAATCCTCTTAAGCCCATCGCCAAGAAAAGCTGGACAACTTCTAGAGTTGGACAAGAAAGACTCGAAGCTGGTAACGGGACTGCTCACGGGACATTGTCCTATGAGGTATCACCTCAAAAAAAACACAGATCAGATAGAGAACTGTGCCGTTACTGCGAAAACTTCACTTTAACTGCAGGAAACCTACTTTGCGACTGCCAAGCGTTGTTTTGCAGAAGGCTTCAGTTACTTGAAGAGGTTTCACTAACGCCCTCAGACATCATGAACTTAGCTCCCACGAAACTGATACGCTTCGCAAAGAGTCTCGGAGTCCCTTGTCTGAAATAGATGAAGGGTAATGTATAAAAGACCCTCCTGAAATCTACAATCTATAATGTAATATGTAGAGTACACATTTTTTGGTATTCAAAAAAATACTTTCGAATTTCAAACGCAGGTTGAAAGCACAATCTTCAGTCATTCCCATGGATATAATCTCATAATATTATTATATAGTTGGTTATTCGTCTGGCTGCCTTTCTTGCTACTGAAATGAAAATAACATGTTCGTACTATACCAGACAATCCAATTTCTCATTGTAGCTCTATGATTTGTCGAGAATTGACAGATACCAAATGACATATGTAAAATTTCACCAATAACAATGCTCCAAATTAAACCGAAAAGAAAAACCACATTCATATTAATTGAAGTGGAAGTGGATAGTCAACCTCCATGTCATTCAAATGCAAATTATTCTGACGTAAATGAGTGCACTACGCCCCTGCGTGTTTGTCATGAACCAGACGGTGTAACGGTCGGAACTTTTCAGTGATAGGGTGAAAACGGGATAGATGCCACTCTTGTGATAGGCGCCTCGTTTTCAAAAACCTTACTTCCCAAAATTGCAACATATATTTTTATAGTTTGAATGAGGAGCGTAGGCGCTTCATATATCAGTGTCCCGCAGGCTGGCCAGCGTCGTGCGGAACAGAAGAGTCTCGCTTGTGCGTATGATTATCTCCGCAGTGAACGCAACGACTGCTCCAAAGTTTCAGAGGTAAGTATTTACTGATGCATTACTTCATAAGTAGTAATAAATTTCGATCTATTTTCATTATATTAATACACTGGTTCATTAAGTATACATCTAGGTGTTAATAATCGCTCTTCTTTATTCATTTTAGTTGAAAAATAATAGAGCATCTATCCATATCAAAAAGATAAATTGGCCAGAAAA
Source organism: Gonioctena quinquepunctata (assembly GCA_018342105.1). Classification (NCBI taxonomy): domain Eukaryota; kingdom Metazoa; phylum Arthropoda; class Insecta; order Coleoptera; family Chrysomelidae; genus Gonioctena; species Gonioctena quinquepunctata. The sequence goes on along the minus strand of JAFIRS010001916.1, from coordinate 154,919 downwards.
GAACAGTCACCCCGATTCTTTGCGGTATAGGTGTCTCCGGGGCATTTCATTACATATGACAATGTATTTTTTAAATGTTTGTCATGATTTGTTATGATTTTTTAAATCGATTCATATTGACAGGTTTCAATGTTCCATGAGGCATCTATACCCTGATAGTGCTATCGTGTTTTGAAAAAACTACTTATTGATGCCTTCTGATTTAAAATAAACCATGCCACGAAAATTCAAAAGAAAGGAAGGAGTACGAGCTCGAGTATGTTCTTGGACTACAGAACAATTACAGCCGATGAAATGGACAAAAAAAACATAGGAATAAAAAAGTAACTGATAATAAAACTTTCATCTGAATTGTGTACTGAAACGTTTAAAATGGGTTTAAGTCATCGCTGACAATGATTTATTTTTTGTTGAATTATTTGGTTTTGAAAAGGTAGTCGAGCGAAGTTTTCATGAAAGTAGGTACCAATTAATTTGATTAGGAAGTGATTGGTTTGTTAGTAGAAACTTGTCGAAGTATTTGATTTTCACAAAGTATTCATAGAAGAAGGTATCAATTAATTTCATTGGACAATGTTTGGTTGTTGAGTAACAACTTGTCGAAGTATTAATATTATTACAATTCGCGCGACAAGCTTTTTTGAACCAAATAATTCAACAAAAAATTATTAAATCATTGTCAGCGATGACTGAAACTTATTTCATACGTTTCAGTAAATGAAAGCTTGTCTTTAAAGAGGTTTTTTATCAGTTAATTTATTTTTGCTTTTTGGTTAGTTCGCCTTTATCTGTTCATTTCTACTAGAGCATCGTTACTACAAGGTCTCTTTCCTGTTAGTTTTGAGCTGGAAGAAATCAGGATATTCGAACTCCCACACACCAATTTTGAATAGAATCTGACCATAATCACAAAACTCGTCCGCCATCCTGAAGTCGCCTTCTTAATTTTATAGATTTTGATAAAAAAATTATATATTTATAATCTCCGAACCTGAAAACCCCCACATACCAATTTTGAATAGAATATAACAATAACAAAAAAAAACTCGTTCTCCATCTTGGGCCCGCCAACTCGAATCCGACCGCGAAAACAGCCGCATATCAATAATGAAACGAATCGGACCATAATCACAAAACTCGTCCTCCATCTTGGGGCCGCCATCATGAATTTATAAATTTCGACGAAAAATTCATAATCTCCGATAACGAATACCCCCACATACCAATTTTGAATCAAATCGGACCATTATTACAAATCCCGTCCGCCACCTTGAAGCGGCCATTTTGTTATTTCTCTAACGAATTTGATAATGCATTGTCACCGGAATTATGAAAGCCTGACAAATTTCAAATCAATTGGACCACTAGAAATCGGTCAAAATTCACTTGCAAGATTTGACCCAAACTAACAAACGAACGAAAGAACTAACTGAGCTTGTACAAAATACATACTGAATTTTGTGATACAGAGATTTTCTTTTTTTTTTTTATATTCTGGTTCCCACGAAAAGGGATATCCTGTAATGTTCAGAGAACAGCGTGGGAACCAAGGGAAAGAAGGTAGGAGTTGGTGTTCTTCTTAAATTTCTGGAGGTTGTACGCCTCGGGGAACACCTCCCTAGGCAATGAGTTCCAAAGCCTCGCTGTTCGTTGGATGAACGAGTCTTTGGAAAGTGATGTTCTGCAGGTCTCCAAAGTGACCACGAAGGGGTGTGATGACTGAACTTGACGGGTTAATCTCGAAGAGACTGCCAAAGCAGGAACGATTGTTGATATTTCAGAAGAGCATCGCCCATGAAAATATCTATAAAATAGAGACAAATCGCCAACTTTTCTACGGTGTTCCAGACAAGTGAGCGAGTTTGTAAGCGAATCATCACCGACGAGACGAATTGCCCTTTTTTGGACAGAATCCAATAGCCTCAGGATATGTGTAGGTGCCGCGCTCCAAATATGGGAACAGTATTCCAGGACAGGTCGGATCTGTGCCTTATAGATCATAAGCAGCTGAGTGGGGGTGAAATAGCTCTTGGCACGAAACAAAAAACCAAGTTTTTGGAATGCACTTTTGGCAATGGACCTCACGTGATTTTCCCAGGAAAGGTTATTGCTGATAGTAATACCAAGCATCGATATGGATGACTTCAGTGGTATGGTTACTCCTGACAAAGTTATGTTAGGCACAGTGAGATCGGCTTTTCTAGAAAAAAAACATGCTTGTGTTTTGTTTGCATTGAATTCTACCAAGTTATTAGATCCCCACTCGAGAATTGTTGCTAAGTCCATATTTATATTATTAACATTCCTTCCTCGTTCATTTCTGATTTCACGGGCTGATATAGGGGCCCTGGAAGAGAAAGCGGTATGGAGGGTACTATCATCGGCAAAGCTGTGTACTGGACATGAAGTTGCTTTCAACAGGTCGTTGATGTGAAGTAGAAATAGTGTTGGTGCGAGAATAGATCCTTGCGGAACACCAGCATTTATGAGTAGAGTGTCAGATGAAACTCCATCGACCACTACATGGAGAGACCTGTTTGAGAGAAAACTCGCAAGAAGAGAACACAGCTGAGGGGGCAAGCCATAAGACGGAAGCTTGGCGAGGAGTCCCTGGTGCCAAACTCGATCGAACGCCTTGGAGATATCTAATGCCACAGCTAAAGTTTCTCCATACTTTTCAATAGATAGCTGCCATATATGTGAGACGTAAGCGAGCAGGTCACCAGTTGATCTCTGATGGCGGAAGCCATATTGCCTATCGTTGACAATTCCTGAGTCTTCCAGATATTTCATGAGCCCGATGTTGATGGCTTTTTCCATGACCTTTGAAATAATAGATAGCAGTGCGATAAGTCTGTAGTTGCTAGGTAGGGCCTTTTTGCCTTTTTCAGGGACTGGCTGTACTCTTGCAATTTTCCAATTGGACGGAAATACCTCCAAATTGTAAGAGTGGTTGAACAACTTGCAAAGAACAGGTGTTAGTTCGGGGGCTCATTTCTTGAGAACAATCGGCGGGATTCCGTCAGATCCACAGGCTTTGTTGGTGTTGAGACCCAGTAAAATCTTTCTGATAGTACGTTGGCGAAAGGTGATCTCGGGCATGTGACTGTCAATAGGTGTAATGTTCGGGGGTTGTTTTCCCGATGAATCCAGAGTGGAATTTCCAACAAATAGGTGCGCAAAGATATTGGCTTTTTCCTGGGCAGTCGTTGCTAGTGTTCCGTCTTCTTCGGTTAGAGGAGGAAATGAGCTGGAAGTGAAGTTTTTCCCCACAGCTTTGGCGAAAGACCAAAATGAACGGGATCCGTTGGGACATTCAGCAAGTTTTGATCTCATTTTGGCATTGTGGGCATCTTTTGAGCATTCTATTGTCTCTTTGCATATGCCTCTAGCCTCGACATATGCTGCTCTGGTCTCAGGGCCCGGATTTTTTAGCCATCGATGGTATGCTGCCTGTTTGGAAGCCACAGCTCTAGAGCAGTTTCTGTTAAACCAGGTCTTATCGGATGATGTTCTTCTTTCGAGATTCGGTATGTAAGTTTGCATCCCCAACATGATGATTTCAGAAATTGTCTCAGCACATCGTGTTGGATCTACTGAAGAGAAACAAACTCTCTCTTATGGAAACGCCGAGAAAAACATACGAAGACCTTCCCAGTCGGCCGAATTGTAATGCCACATGAGACGGGGTGGTATTGTTCAGCTCGATGGTAAATGGAAAGAGCATGTTGTGGAGATGAGGGTGTGATCAGAGTTTCCAAGTGGGGCACAAACTCCTATTCTATACGGGTCAGGATTGGTGGTGAGGAAAAGATCTAGTGTATTGGCAGACTGGTTGTTGACATCAGGGATGCGGGTTGGTAGCTCGACCAGTTGTTCTAGACCATGAGTGATGGCGAAGGCCTCGGCTTGACGACCCGAATCATCTGTTTTGTTAGAGAATTTGAGCCAGGCAGCGTTATGTACATTGAAGTCTCCCATGATTATGGTTTCAGCTGTTGGATGGTTCTCCTGAATGTAGTCCAGTTTGAGTGATAAAAACTCAAAGAGGTCGTTATATGAAGGTTCATCAGGTGATAAGTAAAGGCAGCAGAGGAACTTAGTCAGTTTGGTATCAGATAGCTTGAACCACATCACATCAAAGTCTTTCGGTTGAAACTCTCTTCACGCTGGCATGAAAGGTTAGCCTTAGCGTAAAGGCAGACTCCACCTCTGAACCTGAATCGAAAATGGAGTTCGTAACCAGGACAAATCATATGGACCTTGTTGGTGGACGAGTTTACTTGTGTTTCTGTTAGAGCCAGAATATCCGGTTTTTTCGTCTGTAGGTGATGGTGGACGTCATTGATGTTCTTGTTGAGTCCGCGGATGTTGCAAAAATTAATCTTTAATGTTGAGTCCCCTCGAGTACCTCTCGCCCGGAAATCCGAATGGAGAGTTATTTTGCTTCCGGAGTGTTTTACTCTAGGAGACTTTATCATTATGATTATGATTATGGAGTAAATGAGGGTGAAGATGATGACAATTTACTCGATAATAAGAGTAAAGGAAAGAAAACAAAAGGTTTCCCCGAGAAAAAAACCAAGAGTGGAAGACAAGAAAACCCTAAAAATAAAGACGGAAATAATTATTATCGCAAAGAATGGACTGGATTCACTGTATATCGTGTCAGAAGTGGCTGTACGAGATCTTTACACTTCTCAGATATTATTGCTCGAGATGTGGAAAACTGGAAGAACTTTCCAGCTCAACCTAAATCAAGTGGGATTGATCTATATATATGTTAATTCTTTTGAATTTCAAATAATCACAACTGAATGTTAAATTAGTGAACGTTAAAACTTAAATGTAAATTTTCTGTTGGACGAATGCTAAGATTAATTATAATTGTGTCATATTGAACTATGTATTTTACTTATTTTATTCCATAAGGCATCTATCCTACACTACAGGCATCTATCCTTCCTAGCATTTTCATGATGGGGCATCTATCTTGAAAAAAAATTGTTGTGCAAAAACTCAATTTCTGCAAAATTAGTTATTGTCAGGTCAACAAAAACAAGTTATTATGTAATATAAAAGATTATGAAGTAGCTTCATTCATAGGAACTATTCCTGGTGAATTAATAGTTTTGAAATGAGGAAACCCTTTCAAGAAGTAGGGCATCTATCCCGGTTTCACCCTAAACATGGGATCATCTAGTTGTTTCCACGAACCCCTAGAATACTCTGGAAGCCAAGAACGACAATTTTTGAGGTCAGGAGTCATTCATTCAAGAGATAGCAGATAATTCATATTTGCAGGATCGAAGTGAATTTTTGATGCAGTGCGGTACACGGTACTAGTGGACTGTGATCAAAAATTTTATTGCCGGAGTACATTATTGTGTTGTATTTTTGTAGTGTAATAAACGGACGGAAAACCTGCAACAAAGTGGAATGTTGCCGATTCTGACGAAATTTTCACAGATGTTCAGAATACGCTAAACTTTGTTGAGGAACCAAAATGTTCGCGTCGTGTCAAAAATATTTTTTTTCATTAAAAAATGACCAACTTCATGGCATGTAGATATTAATGAATTATTGTAATCAAAAAATATTATTTCACAATTATTGGTTTTATCAGCGTGAAGTCCGAAACATCTTCAATGAAATAGAATCCATCAATTTCTACAGCTTCTTGATCTTTTCGTATTTCTTTTTTTCCCAATGGAGAAAAGGATATCTTTAGATTTGATGGTAGTTTCCGATTTGCCTCGGCGATTATTCGATTGATCTATGAGTGCGACATTATCTCATAGAGCGTCCTCAATACATGGATGTTCAATTTGTTGACATCTACAGCACAGTATCAACTTTGCATGTTTTTTACTGACTCAAGCCCTTGATTGAGTTTTAATTGGAACCGGTCTAACTGCTTTCCATGATCTCCGTATCATTGATTGATGACAGGTGGAAATAACATTTTGTTTGATAATTTGATACTTTTATGAGTTTCTCTTATTTTCTTGCAGACTGTTAATGTTCTTGTATACTTCATCGTTGACTTCAAATACAGCGGTCATGAATTTACCGAATATCCCCCTCTTTTTGCGGATGTTGGACGGTTGTAGACTGTAGAGTGCCAATTCTTTCTCTTCTTCTCACAGGGAATGTGGTAGTGACGAACATTGTGATTCCGTTGACAGATTTTTCGAATTGTTGCATAAGGACTCAAATTGCAATATTGTCTGATACTTTCGACGGGTCGTTGCTGATTCTGGCCTATTCTATGTTCACTTGGAGCCTGCATATTCCTCTCTCGATTCGGGCGGTGCTCAGATGCTCAATATATAGGCCTCCTGGTGTGTGGATTGAATTTGCATGGTCTTCTGGAATCCATATGACGAGACTCAACCAGAATATAGCTTGAGCTAGCCCAAAGTTGACCTTTCTTCTGTCGGTGGAATTTTTGTTTAGACTACTTGACCGAATTGCTAAGTTGGTTTGAGATTGATTTGTTGAAAATATGAACAGGATGTTTATGAAATCAGATGTGGAATCATCTGCGACTGAAAGATAAATTCTAGTCACTATCTTCCATCGACAAGATAACCTTTTGTGGTGTATTCATGTTGAGAAGGGAAACATCCTCAATTGAGCACTATTGGCGAAACCCAGTTTGCTGTTTGTACTTTCTTCAGAAGGTGATGGGATCAAACTAGTGATTGCCCCTTTGGGTATCGTATTTCCCATTTGTAATGCAACTACACGAACTATGCCGTTGGGATCTGGATGAACCTGAATTACCCGTGCTAGTGGCCATTTTACGTGAATGATATCATCTTCCTTAATCGATACCACGACGTCCTGTTTCATGTTTTCTTAGGTGTCCTTCCATTTGTTTGTAGTCGATTCAATTATTCACTGGACCACATCTCCCAAAAGTCTTCCTCCATTTTCTGGATTAATTTCCTAGTGTGGTAAGGGCTTCCAGTTATATTTCTCGTCATCGAGTTGGGTGGAGAAATCATCGAGCGTCCTTTCAAGAAATGTGATGAGGTGAGCATGAAGTTATCATTACTATCCTCGGAGATGGAGCATAACGGCCTAGAGTTCAGACATGCGTCAATTTGGCATACGAGTGTGCTGAGTTCTTCATACGTTAATGTGGTGTCTCCCATTATTCGTCTCAGGTGGTGTTTGATTGATTTCACTCCTGCCTCGCAGATTCCTCCAGAATGTGGAGCCGCTGGAGGTTTGAAGAGCCACTCGGTTCCTGCTGAGTTGGGGTCATTTTGAACCACATGGTTTCGCGTGATTTATTTCATTCCTATTTCCAGATGACGGGAAGCACCCACAAATGTTGTTTCATTGTCACTGTATATGTGAGCACATGGACCTCGCCTAGCGATGAATCTCTTGTAGGCAGCCAAGAAAGCGTCTATCATCATGTCACTGATAATTTCAATGTCGATGGCTCTCGTTGAAAGGCAAACGAAGATGTTAATATAGGCCCTGTCAGACTTGTCCTCGTCCTTTTGTCGTTCTTACTTATATCAGACCAGCGTAGTCAACTCCGGTGATGAAATGGCGGTGATGGAGTCACTTTTTCTGGTGGTAAATCACCTATTTGCTGGAACGCGCTTTGTTGTTTGTACCGGAGACAGGTGACACATTTGCTTATGACTGTTCAAACAGGATTTTTGGCATTGATTATCCAGAATTCAAGTTTTTTATATGCTAATGTCAGGTGGTTGCCGCCATGTAGTGTTTTCTCTGATGATGAGTGTGCTCACATGGTTTTTTCTTGAAGGAACTATGTGATGATTTTGATTATGAGGCACTGTAGGATTTTGTTGCCTACCGCCTACTCGTGGCATCTCCTTCTCATCCAGAAATGGATTGAGATTCAGCAACTTACTTTTTTTATCCAAACTGATTTTCTTTTCCGAACTGATTCTTTCTTATTTAAATTTGGTTGCTTGAATGCGACGAATTATTATTGTTGTCGTATCTTCTTTCTCTTCAGGCGACAATTGCATATTTGTTGGGAATTTCCTCAGAAATCGTCGGCAAAACGATAGGACTCCCGTCATCTCTGGGAATTTTGAAAATAGTTTCCATTCTTTGATTTAAATGGTCACCTGTATTTGTAAGCATTTCCTAACTTCTTGCCCAACTGTAGGGATTGTTTGGTATTGTGGCCATTTTTCTCGTCTGCTAACCAGTCAAGCCCATTCCACCATACTGATGAGTTCTTCAAAGTTGTTAGTTCGACTCCCCTGGATATGATATCAGCAGGATTTTTGTTTGACTTGACATGCATCCAGTTCTCGGGCGGTATAATTCTACCCATTTCCGGAACTCGATTTGCAACGAAAGTTTTCCATCGAAGTAGATCTCCTCTTTTCCATCCAAGGGTTATCATGAGATCTGTCTAGGCGTACAGGGTGTGGTTTTCTGTTTGAAAAACTCGTATGGTTTTCTTCACTGATTTCGCCAATAAGACGGCTGCACACAGTTCCAGCTTTGGCGAAGTGCTCTCATTTTTTTATGGAGATACTTTTGTTCTTGCTTGTAGTAGGGTGCGTAGGGTTATTCCTGAGATCACGTTACGGTTATATACCACTGCCCCATAGGCTTTTTCTGATGCATCACAGAATTCTAGGACATCAATTCTCCCATTGTCTTGGTGTTTCCATCTCGGAATTCGAATTTCTCCAATATTTTGGCTCTCGACTTTAAACTCCTTCCACATCTCCAAAAAATCTTGACTGAGTCGCTCACCCCATGCCAATTGTTGAACCCACAAATCTTGTATCATTAGTTTCGCTCCTATGATGAATGGAGCGAGTCATCCTAATGAATCGAATATTTTGGCTATTTCGGATAGCATTTCCCTTCATGTACTACATTTCTGTGGAAATGAGATCACTTTGAATCTGAATGTGGCATCGATTGGAGACCACAGGATGCCCAGTGACTTTTTCGCAGCTTCTTCTCCTTCGATTTCTATTGTAGCTTTTTCTTCCAAGTCTTCAGGAATGTTTTGTAGAAATTATGATGAATTACTGAATCATTTTCTCAAAGTGGATCCTGCTTTTTTGAGCAACTCTGATAGGTCGTTTTGTAGATTTTTGGCGTTTTTCAGGCTGTTTGACCCTGATAAAACATCGTCCACGTAGAAATCTTCTAGAAGTAGTTTTGCCGCATCTGGGTTGTTGTTTGATTCATCATTGCTAGAGTGTCCTCAATGCCAAGTTCGGGGCAGATGCTGTGCCGTGAGTGAGCGTGGTAAACTGGTATTGTTGGCTTGCATTGGCTTGCATCTCTAAAATATTCGTTGCTAGGACTGATCTTCTGAATGCATACTGATCTGGCGGTACATTTTCTCAATATCGGCAGTGAATGCGATGCGATGTTTTCTCCATCTGAGTAGTGTATCAGTAAGATCGTTCTTCAATCGAAGGCTAGTGTACATCATCTCATTCAAGCTCAAATCTGTGGTTGTTTTGCAAGATGCATCAAACACGACTCGTAATTTTGTAGTTTTACTCCCATCTCATAGTGAGGCCTGATGCGGAAGAATTATTTTCCTTGATTAATTTGTGAGAATGGTAAATTTTTCATATGTTCCAATTTGAAGTACTGGTAGTACTGCTGGTACAGTTCTTGGTTGCTAATGAATTTATTTTCGAGTTATCGGAATCTTGCTATCGCTCTAGATTCCAAAGTTCCTAGGTTTTCTGCTGCGTTCTCATTGTGTTTTTATATAAAATTATTCGCAAATTTGATCTTCTGGACGGTGATGGGCGTCCATTGAAATTTCCTCGATTTCCCAAAATTTCGTGAATTGCTTATCTTCGTCAATACGTGCAATCATGCTTCCAACTGACAAGTTTGTTTGATTGGATATTTTTCTCTGATCTGAAAGATTCCAACCGAATTCGGTGTTTTGGGTTTCTTATTTCTTTTTCCAGCATGAGGAGCGAATAATTATTAATACAAGAGAAGCACAAATGACCGAAATTTTTGAAACATAAAAAACAAGCACATAAACGCATAAGCTCAGGCACGAGGCGTTTTGAGTAATAGTAATTTTCCAAACAGGCATAAACTAGTATGCCAACGAGCTCACCTGCTAACATCTGCAGGGGCTGTCACTTCGCCCCCATGGGAGGGCAAGAGGGCAGTCAAAGTCCCCCAACAACAGAGCGAAAGTCCCTTCCTTTCTCTCCTACCCCCAACAAGAAGAGGATAAGAAGGACCAACTGTGATATGTACATATTAGTTTTAGTTTGAAATGTATCTCAATATTATGCAAAGAATATTTTTGGATTGGATTGGATTGGTGCTTTGGCCAATTGGGCCAGATTCGATTTCCTTGAGGCCTTCCAGAATCATTTTCCCATATTCATCTGCGCCCAGTAGTATATCAATCGGTCCGCTCTTATTGTCGGTAGGGTCTACCAAAATGTCATTCTGCCATTTATCTGTGTCAATATTTTGCAACGGTTGATTTGGGAGTGCTTTAGTGATTTTTGGTGGGAACAGTAGTTACGAGTTGAGACTGAATTAGCTTGGAAAGCGTGGGTTGATCCGCGACGTGATCTTCCATTGTGGAATTATTGTCTGTTATTTCCGATCGTATTTTTTCCTTGGTAAGCCTAACATTTGAGCAGCTTCTGCGGTAATGAGGGGATCAGAGCTGTCCCAAAGCACTGTGCTTAGTACTCGTGAAAGCACTTAGAGCACTTTTGTGCTCGTAAGCACTGTGCTCCCGAGCACTTTTTTGAACCAGTGCTTAGTGCTTAGTGCTTCGATCATTTTACGAAAAGGCTTAGTGCTTAGTAATCCCGAAGAGTGCTCCCGAGCACTTAAGCACTTTTCGGGATTACTAAGCACTAGGCCTTTCGTAATTACCACTTGTCGAAACATAAAAACGTAGCCGGTAGCGTAGCAACCCCCCTCAAGACGAACTCTTGATCGCTTCCATATGCATCTTCTACAGATCACAGTCTTGTTTTGAATGTTGCGGAGTGTGTCAGGACTCGGCGCAGTACGCAGTATAGATAGGTTAGTTCTATAAAATAATATTTTATCGCTGCATTGAAAAGTGAAGGTCAAGGCGACTTAAGGAGAATTGGGCTACAGAGAAATTTCCCAAATTTTTGTTATGATGCAGTTGTCGACTTCTTGAACAAAAATATCCATTGACACAAATCAATCCATTATCTACTTTCAGAAACACAGGATATTGAACAACGAATATGGTTTTCATTCTCTTAAATGTGTGAGTGATATTGAATAAATCCTTCACAAGAGAAAATTTTATTTGTTGAGGGTTTACTCAAAAATTAAATAAACGAATTCTTGACTCGAAATATAATTCTGATTTCAGGATTCAATATCTGACTAGACTTTCTTCAGGTTGATTTATGAAAACAAGATATTCAAGAGAATTTTACAGGGCGTGTCGGAAAGTTGACCACTCCTGTATGTTCTTTTGACAGAATTTCATTCACTTTGTATGGCTTGGTAGTAGTTGACATTGTGTTCGATTCAGAGGGCCATTCAAAGGATATGTATGAAAGAAAATAACAAAAATTATTTTGTTTTGGAGATCTTCCTCAAATTCAATATTTCCTTGGTGAATTTCTGTGTTTTTTTATTGCCTTCACTTCCAGTTAATTGGTCAGGTATAGAAGATCACTGAAAAACCTTTCGAATGATATACCATATCAAGTTGACAAAACATCTATATCCGACCAACACATTCAAGGTGAAGGTAATTAAAAAGAATCACAGATATTCAGAGAGGAATTATCGTATTACAGAAATATTTTCAAAACAAAACAAACTTCTACTTTATTCGATTGATGTGTAACATTTAGTTTGTTAGAGAATTGACGTTATGTTTTTCTGTATTCTGTTGGAAATATATTTTTATTTATATCAAATGATATTAATAATAATCATGCGAGTTCATTCCACCTCCACCACATCAGTTCATTTGATGCCACACTTATAAATAATGAATCATAGGCGAAGCATTGCGTTCAACATCATACGCCGTTTTGTTGATGTTTTGGATTGAATTTGACGTGATTAATCTACAAAACATACAAAAACCATGTCAAGAAGTAATTCAAGTGTATAACAGTATCATCCTTTTGAAAAGTGCTTAGTGCTTAGTGCTCGCCATATCGAATTACTTTTTGAAAGTGCTTAGTAATCGCGAGCATTTTGTGAATAAGAGTGCTTAGTGCTCGAGATTCCGGAGCACTTTTCGAAAGTGCTTAGTGCTTAGTGCTCGAAGCACTTTTCGTCAGTGCTCGGCACAGCACTGGAGGGGATATTTGGGAACCTCGATCGATGAGAACTCTCTGGAGTTGTGGCATTTCAGTGACCGATAGGCTTGATACTAATGCTGTTGTTAGTAGGACTTCTGTTGTTGTTATCCTCTTCGGCGATCGTGTGATAGGTGCTTCTATTTCGGTTTTGTCTTGTTTCAAAGCCTCTCATCTGTCTCTCTACGTGCAAAAGCGTATTATGTGGCATATTGCACTTTTTGCACCGTAGTATGCTATTGCATTTTCTCCTGAAGTCGTGGTTCATGCAGTTTTTGCAGAGAATCTCTTCTCTGATCATTCCTAGGCGTTCTTGGAGGGATAATTCTATGAATTTGACTCATTTCCAAGTTGGATAATGTGCCTTGCATACAGGACAGTTTTGTCATTGGTGGTTTCGTTGTGGAGAGCCTGAGTCGCCATTGGTTTCAAGCGATTGAAATTTTCGCTCCATAAGGTCGAAAATCTCCTGTGAGGATGGGACTCTATGTGGATCTTTCAAATGCTGCTCATATAATCGGTTCGTCTCTGCATCCCATTTTCTTGTGATGATTCTGCTGATGATCGTATCCCATGATGATGTGTCATATCCCATAATTTTGATGGTTTTCAAACAATCATTTGAGATGTCGTGAAGTTGTTTAATTTCATGGGCTGATTCCTGAATTATGTTTTGAAAATCAATGATTTTATCCAGTAACTTGGCGATGATGGGTCGATTGTTCTCGTATTGATCTTTCAATAACTTTCATGCAGTTTCATAGTTTGCTTCTATGATTTCAAAATGCTTGATTGAATTTTGCGGATCGCCATGGTCCTCCGAGCAAAAAAACATCTACAAACAAATATCTACGTGACTGCCCAAAGGCAGACGAAAGCAAAAGTCATGGAGCACATGCAGTTCGACTTACCAAGAAAATAATGATCGAGCAAGATATCAACTACACGATTCGAAACATTCAACATCAATTAACTGCAAACACAACATCAAGTTGCTACGAAGTTCTAAAAGATGAACTTCGAAATCAATAAAAGCCAATTCAACAACTACATCACGAAATCATAGCAAATATACCCGATATAGAGGAACGATATCTGAAAACTCATTGGGCGCTGAAAGAAAGATATCAAGGAATCATGGAGAAACGATACATCAAAATTCACGTAATCAGTCTATACCGCCCAACAATTCGCCACAAATGGAGTTACCAATCTTCATTGGAAATTACGAAGCCTTCGCTGATCTGTTCACGAGAGTAATTCATCAAAATCAATCGATCAGTAAACCAGGAAAACTCCAGTTCATGACAACCCAACTTCGAGGCGATCCGGCTCGAAGGACCATGTTAGAGGAAGCGTGTATCGTCCCTTTTTTATTGTTATCGGCAACATGGATTGCCCTGTTGTGACCGTAAGGGACTAATGGTATAGTGCCCTGTTAGGTCGATGAAATGAAGACCACCATATTTTGGTTGATGATAATTTTATTCATCCATGGCTGAGTTCATATATCGTAGATGAATGGAAGATGCAACACCCCTTACTTCTGAACCCCAGATTTTAAATTATATGATTCAAATTTAAGAAGGTGAAAACACTTTGCCGATAGGCTGCTCAGATGGATACGGTTAGGCCGTGAGTAAGGTTCAATTAATGACTTTTCCTAGTTAATCAAATTTGGCCACTAAAAAAATTATACATTAATTAACTTGACTAGTTCAAGAGTTGGGCGCCAGACTTGCTAAAGACAAAAGTCAAAGACAAATAAAATTAAATAAATGTTACCTAGCTTGTATGGGAAGGCAAATAAATATGCAATAAATCAACTCAACAAATTTATTCCAGATGGAATTAAAATGATTGGACAAGATATATAAACAAATGTTGACAAATACTAGAAGAGTATTGAAACAAATATCAGAAGAGTATAGAACTTCTCTTAAAAAGAATTGAAAAATTACATAAAAAACCAGTATTTTCGACTCTGATCAAAACCCGAACATTTACAACTATGATTCCTCCAGTTGTTGGTGACACGCATATACCTTCGGAGATCTTGAGTGAGAGAGATGAAGGCTAGTTTCTTGAAGTTGGTCTCAGCGGTTCTAGGAGGAACTTGGTTTCAGCGGTTACGATGAAGATGGTCGCGGGTGGTTCTATAGTTGGTTTTAGACCCCCTCATCGGCGTGAATTTAGTTGATCTTCACGGACCTGTAAGACCTCCCAGGTTACTAGTACTTCTGTCTCCGTAGATGGGTTCCCTCCGTGGTATATATCATGAGAAGAAGATGATAGGAATCAAAATATGTACAAAAAGGGGAGAACGAAGGATATCCTTTGAACCTCAAGTTTTATGTTTCAAATTTTAATCGAGAGTCAAAAGATAGATGCAAATGATAGCATACAATGGAAATCTCAGTCTATATAGAAGACTGGAGAGTTACAGTGAAAGAACAAAGATAATAAATAGCAATCCAATCTGCTATTCTGGAGTTAAATTCACAAGTGAATATTAATAATTTAAAAAAAATATTAAAAATGAACAAAATTTAAAACCAAACGAAACAAACCTCACCCAAAACGTTATGTTCAAATTCAGTTGAGTTTTGAAACAAGTAAGTTTTGATAAGGTGATTCTATGTACCAGAAGGGTAGAAAAATTTAATGAGGAAAGGTATTCCAAAAGAAATATAAAAATTTCCTTGAAATTTTACCAGAGAAAAAATATAGTATTTTGAAGCAAAACACTATAAAATTGCCAGAGAAAAAATCTACTATTTCAAAGCAAAATATTTGAATGTTGCCAGTGCAAAAATATACTATTTTAAAGCAAGTGCCAAAGGAAAATATAGCGTTATAACCAAAATACTCTAGTAAGCTACAAAAAATATAGGGTTTCTGAACCAAGATGATAGTCAGAGTGAAAGTATACTCTTCAGCCAAGATAAGAAGAGAGAGACACACGTCTTCCAGAGAGCACGACTCTCTTAGATAAAAATAAAGTGAAATAATTCTTTTTATTGAAGAATTCCCAAAGATAAACCGAAGAGGGAGACCACACGTCTTTCAGTGGGTACAACTCTCTTAGAAAAAGATTATGTTGAATAATTCTTTCAATTGAAGAATTTCTAAAGATAACTGAAGAGGGAGACCTCACGTCTATCAGTGGGCACAACTCTCTTAGATAAAGATAATTTCGAAATAGGGCGGCAATTCCCTTTTCACATCGATGAAACAGGTAATTCTCAAAAATTTTTAGGAATCTCCCTGCTCTTGGCGACAAGGTAGTAACTGAAGTGAATTGACTCTGCAACTTTACGCTTGGGGCATATATTGAATCGAGTGTTCTGAGACCAGTTAGGCCGGAGGTACAACTCTCTCCATAAGCAATTCTTTCTCAAGAGAAAAGAAAATTACTCTCATAAACATATAGTTATGGAATAAAGAAAATTGCTTACCAGAGAGCCCTCCTATTAGTCACTCCAAACTGTCCCAGAATAGTCGAATACGCCCTTCACTCCAATCGGAATCCTTGGAACAATCCACTGGTCGTGTGAGGTGAGTAAGCTCTAGTCCATTCGAAATGACCAATTACTTGGTACCTAAAAAATGCAAAAGCGTAGAACTGATTTCCAATGAAAAATAATCAGTTCCCAATATTCGGAACAGATGTTACGTTAGCCACAATATGTACTACGAATAATTTGTCGAAATGGCCGAAATATCTATAATTAACTTTCAAAAATCACCATGCGGTATATCCAAGAATTCTAATATTTCAAGCATAAGGAAAAAGAAGGAAATGCTAATCAGCTACAACATTGATTGGGATATAAGGAGAATAATATTACCCAACTGAACTCCAGCAGTGAAACTTATTTAACTTATAGATCGTACATACCAAAATCAATTCACTCAGTCCACCTGCCTATCTCGACGTTCCAATCAAGAAAGAGAACGATTATCCTTTCGGTTCGACGGAATCACAATTCACCTGTTTTTCATTCTAGGTTTTTTTCCTATTGAAAAACACTTATAAAAAAGGAACAACTGCTCGACAACAAAACTCGTCCAACTTGACAGAATACGAACTCATGATCACAAGTTCAAAGACGATAATGATGGCACTGTCCCATAGTTCACGATCGACCGTGACTACTGACCCGTTCCACCGTAAGATAACCGGAATAGTTATGAGAAATTGATTATGTATAAGGAAGTAACGGAAAATTCGTTACACACCACCACAACCCGGTGTAAAAATTTGGAAACCTAGAAGTTTACAAATTTTTATCCTTTTGCAACTGAGACCAGATATTAAAAGTAAACTGAAAGTACTATTAAAAAATTCGGAAACACTATGAATTCTCAGGCACACTGACTATATAAGAATCAAATGAAGGTTGTAAACAGAAAAAATTGAATAGGCATGCTATCAAATGAGTTTAAAACCCAACCCTAACTTTCAACAGCCCTGTACACTGATAGGCGAAAGGTTGAAAAGTATTCAAATAAAACAAAATATTTGTAAATTATAGCATTTACAAAGCTGAAGCTTCTACCCGTTGCACTCCTGGCAAACTAAATGAGTGAAGGAAAAGATACATTTGAAAAAATTCAAATGAGTAAATAGTAGCAATTACCAAGCTAAAACTTCAGTTCTCTGTTTACACCACATACTGAATGAACGAAGGGAAAAAATGATTGCGATGAATGACAACATCCAGGCCCAGAAACTGTGTAACCGGAGTCCTCCCAAACAATCCAGCCAAAGTGTCCTCGTCGCTGCAAGGTATTAGGTGCTGCGCCGTTGAGGAACACTCATAACCACTCGTCCCCAGATTACTTGAAACAACCACCGATCCCACCGAATCAGGACAAGGAAGGCCCCATTCAGCACAAACCTGGTGAAACAAAATAATACCAATACGAAACATAACCAATTTTCGTTTTACCAGCTGTCACCTACAACTGAAGTAACTACAGCGTCACCAAACTAAAAATGAACTTATGGTTCACGATACAATATACCAAAAAGGGACGGGAATGTTCCCGTTTTTGCCACTGCGAGCAAGTCTTCAGCTTAAGCAGACCAGTCGAGCTGAGGTCGGCACAGTAGTTGCATCCAGCCGTCACCTTCAAGACCTGGAGTCATAATCACCCGTAGGCTCACGACTTACCAAATACAACCCTCCAATACCTTGCCTTCGAAAGATCCTGTCAAAAAAAAAATTCAACAGCCAGACCGAACTATGCACGCACCTAGCAAAAGCGAGTCTCTTCGAAATTTTGAATTTGCGCTAATTTAACTACTAATTAGTCAAGGAAAACAGACAGATAAGATCAAGAAATAGAATAAACAGATAATAAAAAAGATAAGATAAACAAGGTAAGATAAGATAAATGAGATAAGATAGATAAAATGAGATCATATGAGAGATTCAAACTCAACCAACGAATGGAAATTAACACCCTAACTCGATATTACAGTAACCACGATATGTTGCCAAAATTGTGAAACATCAAAACTTATTACCTGAAAAGAAGGTATTATCAAGAAATTTGATGTTCCACTGGAAAATTATTAAACAATCTGAAACGAAGTGAAATACATCACTTCCAGTTAAAGATATAAATGTTTAATACGGTAAGATACGAACCGATATTATTGGACAATCTTCGACGAAATGGAATACATCATCTCCAGTCGAAGATCCAACTGTCTAATACGGCAACGATACGAAACGATATTATTAGACAATCACCAACGAAATGAAATACATCATCTCCAGTCAGAGATCCAATTGTCTAATGCGGCAACGATACGATAAGACATTATTAGACTATCTCAAACGAAATGAAATACATCATTTCCAGTTTAAGATCTGATTTTCTAATAAAGCCACGGGAAGATAAGAAACGAAAAGGAAATGACAAGTGAAATACATTGATGCAGTCTGTAACCAGATTTCAGAAAGACAAAGTAATTTTGTATAAATTCAAATTGAAAAAACTACAAAAAAACAGCAAAAATGATTCAAAATCAATCTCTCACATAAAGTGTTGACAAGGTTCCTTTTTGGAAGTACAGAGTTTCCATCAGGAATTACCAAAAGATAAACACTTCCTCAAAGTACAACCTTAGTCGACCCTTTTTGCTACGTTCTACATCAACATATACACTTTTTCCTCAAAAGTTGACTTTGACAACTGATTGATAAGTTACTGCAAATCTTAGAAAAAATGCAAGGTAATAAGGTGTATAGATATATCTCTCAAATAACCAAAGGATACTCAACTAAATATTAAACGAGTACTAAACCGAAAGATATAAAAAAAATTCTTAAGCCCCTCTCTCAGAGCTCTAAGAATAGTAATAAAAAGTTGAAATATTTCCTTGTTAGTAGCCAGTTTTGAGACTTTTACTCAACATCTGGTAAATGCCATGGTAAGAGCAGTCTTAGGCCCCTCTCACAGAGCCCTAAGAATGGAAGTCTAAGATGGAAATGTATTCTGAAAGTGGCTAGTTTTGAGACTTTTACTCAACATCTGGTAAATGCCATGGTGAGAGCAGTCTAAGGCCCCTCTCACAGAGCCCTAAGAGTGGAAGTCTAAGATAAGAAAAAGGAAAGATGAAGAAGGAATATGCCCTCTTTCGAGAAGTTACGATAAATATAATAGTCGCCTGAACCCTCGGACCCAGCACTAAAATATTCTTCATCAGATAAATTTGAATCGTTATCAACAAAAGCGGATTTGAGATCCTTAACATGCCAACGTCCTAAGTCTTTGCCATCCATGTCTTTAAGCTCATAAACCAAGTTAGAGATAACCTTAGAAACAATACAAGGTATACATTTGGGAGCCAATTTTGCGGAATAGTTATTCGGAGCTGAAGAAAGAGTTACGTTTTTCTTCCAAAGTCTGTAACCGACATGAAATTTCAGCTCTCGTTTTCTCAAGTTATAGTGACGAGCATTCCGAATATAAGCTTGATGTAACTTTTTACGAACATCAACAAACAAATTTGGAAGTTCTTGAATATCATCAATCCGCTGTGATTCATCAGTGATAGTAAGAATGTTATTTTCATTTTCTGAAATTTTGCCATAAAAATCTCCTGCAACAGGAATGTTTTTAGCAAAATTTAAGAAGGCTGGAGAATATTCAGTAACCTCATGTTTTGCTGATCTGATGGCTTGAGCAACTTCAAAGATAGATGAATCCCATGTTTTATGATCATCATGAATATAACAGCGAATGGATATGACTATCACCTTATTAGCTCTTTCAGAAAAAATTTACTTGAGGGTGATATTTGGCATTATACCAAATCTTTTAAACTCGATAATCTGTCATTAACTTTTTAAATTCTTTGCTAACAAATTGGCTTCCATTGTCCACAATAAAAATTTGAGGCACACCATAGATAAGAAATACATTATTTTCAATTAATCATATTTGGTAAACCAGTCTGCGACAACCAAAACATATTGGTTACCATTTTTGGACCTAGGATAAGGACCTTACAAATCTGCCGAAACACATTGGAAAGGAAAATTTACATTTTTGTAAGATCCCATATGACCCGCTCGAGGTAAATTCGAACTTTTACAAGCAGCACAAACAGGACATTTCGTAACATACCTATAGACATCTTTGCGAATTTTTGGCCAGTAATATAATTCTAAGATATCCCTAAATGGGCAGCAGTTTCGTTATCATGATAAAACTTAAAAATTTCTTGCCGATTGGCAGAAGGTACAACTATATTCCAATCAGTTAGATTACTAACTAGATCGTGGTGAGAAAAGATATGTTCGTAGATAATACCGCTTTCGACACGGAATGAGGAATGAGCTTCCGGGGTTTTTTGGATTCTCTGGATCATGGAAGTATACCATGCATCCGGCTAAAAAGTAGAGACATCGATAACGGAAATTTCGGCAACCGAACGAGATAAGGCATCTGCCACTACATTTAAGGAACCTTTCCGATGCTCAATAGTGAAGTCAAACTGAGAAAGTTTCACGGCCCATCTAGTCAAACGTCCAGAAGGGTTAGATAAGTTATGAAGATAGATAAGGGAGGCATGGTCAGTTTCAATCGTGAACTAGGTTCCTTCGATATAGCTTCGGAACTTTTCTATACCAAAAATGACAGCTAACAGCTCCTTTTCAGTAACTGTGTATTTACGCTGACAAGTAGTAAGAGTCTTACTTGCATAAGCTACAGGATGTTCGACACCGTCACATTCTTGGTACAAAATAGCACCCGTATCTGAGGCATCGCACTGAATCACAAAAGGCTTTGTGAAATCTGGACTAGCTAACACAGGAGCTGAAGTAAGACGAGATTCAATTTCTGAAAATGCTTCCTCCGCTTCTGGAGTCCAAGTTATGGGTTGACCTTTCTTTCGACCATGAAGAAGATCAGATATGGGTGAACAAATAGAAGAAAAATCTTTAATAAATCGACGATACCAACTGACGAGACCTATCAACCTTTTGATTTCAGCGGTATTTTTGGGAGTGGGATAGTTAACGATAGCAGAAACTTTCTCGGGATCTGTCCTCAAGCCTTGTTGGTCCACAACAAAACCTAGGTAAACAAGAGAGGGTCTACAAAATTCACACTTATCCAAATTAACAGTGAGGTTAGCATGTTTAAGTCGGCGAAACACCTCCTTCAAGGTTTTGACATGAAGATCAAAACTAGGAGTGGCCACGATGATGTCATCAAGATAAACGAAACGAAATGGAGCCAAAGATGGTCCAATAACGATATCCATCAAACGTGCCATAAGTTTCGGACTATTGCTCAAACCAAAGGTGAAGACAGTGAACTCGAAGAGACCTCTACCATACACTGCAAAAGCGGTCTTGGGTCTAGACGACTCCTCTAAAGAAATTTGAAAGAAAGCCTTAGTCAAATCAATGGAGGTAAGATACCTCGCATCCCGTGATTTGTTCAAGATACTATCAATAAGAGGCATAGGATATGCATCATTGACTGTGACTGCATTAAGCTTCCGACCATCAAAACAAACCCGGAAATCTCCAGAACGTTTCGGAACCAATCATAGTGGGCTACACCAGGGAGATTGGGAAGGTTGGATGACCTTCAACATCTCATCAATTTTCTTGTTCAAATGCTCTTGTATGGTATGGGACAAAGGATATTGCCGTTGAACAATGGGCTTGGCATCACCAGTATCAATACGGTGTGTCAACAATTGAGTGAGACCGAGTTTATCAGTAGGAGCTATAGACTTGAGAAGGTCAGTGACTTCCTGAAGTTCAGTTTTCTGTGAACACGTAAGTTCAGAAAATGGCAGGATGGTATTAACGGTAGAGATATTGGATTCAACAGAATACGATAAATTACTTAAGTCGGCTTGAATACGGAAGAGATGGAAAAAATCCATGCCCAAGATAAGACTATGAGTTACGGAAGGAACAATAAGAATTTTCAAATCCTTAGTAACACCATTTAGATAAATACGTGCCAAAATATAACCCAAAAAATCCTGAGGCGGTAGTGACATGGGCCATAGATTCATATTTAATAGGGAAATTAAATTTTTGCAGTAGACTAAACCCTGCAGAATCCAAAATACAAGAATTACTGCCAGTGTCAGCAAGGGCAAGAATTTTCTGACCAAAAAATTCGACATTAAGATAGGGACGATTATCATTAATTTTTCTAACGAAAATAGGATTTATATTTACAGAAGATAAGAAATTTTTAACGGTACACAACCAATTTTGCCATTCCGAGGCAAAAGTTTTTAATGTTCCTGTTTGCTTTGCTTTTTTCGATATTTTTTGGATTGGGCTTTGGCTGGTTGGTTCTCTGGACCTTCGGAAAACTGACTGGTGACAACGTGCAGGTTTTCGCCACCTTGTTTCCCGTTTTTTGAACAACAGTTACGACAATTTGTTTTAGCGGTATTTTTCAAACCACACCCATAACAAAATATGGACCTGGGTTTTCTACATTCACGAGAAGTATGACCAGCCAAGTCACAATTTCAACATCGAGTGTTCGATAAGCCAGAGATATTTGAACCAGGAAAATTCTTCCCAAAATTCACGGGAGAAAACGAGCAAGAAAACGAAGTACCTGCTCCACTATAGGGACTACTCAAATCAGGCTCTAATAAACCAGTACCACGACTAAGGGGTGCTTTATAACGATCAGCCCATAAACGAGATTCTTCCAATCTTTTGCACAAATCAGAAAGTTCAGAGACAGTTTTTGGATCTTGTAAAGCCAAGGACGAAATGAAAAAAGGTAACAAATTTCTACGAATTTTGCGAACTCTAGTCTCTTCATCTGGTTTGTTAGATAAACGATCAAAAAGACCTTCCATAGAAAAAATAAATAAAGCTTTCAGTAGAACCTTGAGTTCTTGAATTAATTTCACGTTCTAAGTCTTCCTCATAAAAATAAGGAAGGAAATCTTTTTTTAGTGCAATAACAATCTCATCCCAATTATGGAAATTATTTTTATTATTGACAAACCATGTACAGGCAGAACCTTCAAACAAATCACAAGCCGAATGAAAAAGTTCGGTTTTTGAAACACCTCGTGCTTCTCGCAATAATTCAACTTTTTCTAAAAATGAATTAACTGATTCTTTCTGATTTGAACCCGTGAAAGAGATATTCCATTTATATGGAGCAACCGATCGATTATTCGAAAAAACATTAGCAGCCACAGGAGGGCAAGATTGGGTAGGAGTTGGTACTTGGAGAAACTTTCAAATCAAAATCAGCTTCCAACTCCAACACCAGATACTGCATTTCTTTTCTAGCAATTTCTTCATCTTGATCATCAACAGAAAGTCTGGACAAACGATTCGACAAATGAGCTAATCGACTTGAAATTCGGTTAAACGTCGGATCTTCCTCAGATCCACCAAAACTAGATACAGCTTGTTTCAAATCAGCGATACTTGCTCTCAATTCAAGATCATCCACTGCATGTTCATATGGATTTGTAAAACCCGCACGAAAACTACGATTTGCATTTTCCTGACTTAAAAGTCCTCTTAAAATTTTTCGTTCAGCATCTACATCACCGGTAGGTTCTACTCCACGAATTTTTAGCTCATAAGTCAATTCATTTGTTCTCAAGTGATTAGAATTCATGTTGGACTTGGAAATCTGCTCAATTTAAAATTCAACGATAATAGATAAAGCTGGTACTTATGGAATACTCAAAAATAGTAGGCGATACGATAGCAAAGATAACGTACAATATATAGGCAATACGATAGAAATATAGGCAATTTGGCGGTACGATATAGATAATACGGTACGATATAGGCAATACAATAGAG
This sequence comes from Gonioctena quinquepunctata, assembly GCA_018342105.1. NCBI lineage: Eukaryota > Metazoa > Arthropoda > Insecta > Coleoptera > Chrysomelidae > Gonioctena > Gonioctena quinquepunctata. Next base: position 131,239 of record JAFIRS010001916.1, on the reverse strand, counting down.
ATATAGGCAATTTGGCTATACGATAAAAGGCAATACGGTACGATATAGGCAATTCAATAAGATATAGGCAACTCAATAACGATATAGGCAGTAAGAATCACAAAATATCAAAGATAGATAATATATAAATATAAATGAATATATACCAAGTTCTTTTGGATCAGATTTGTAAATGTTCTTTCAACAAAAAAAATTTATTATGTCTTCCACCAAGCTAGGACAAGATACGAAAAAGAGAAAAAGAACAGTCGAATTTTTCGAGCCCCACGTTTGCGCGTCATTTGTGCAACACCGTTCACTTCTGAACCCCAGAATTTAAATTATATGATTCAAATTTAAGAAGGTGAAATCACTTTGCCGATAGGCTGCTCAGATGGATACGGTTAGGCCGTGAGTAAGGTTCAATTAATGACTTTTCCTAGTTAATCAGATTTGGCCACTAAAAAAATTATACATTGATTAACTTGACTAGTTCAAGAGTTGAGCGCCAGAATTGCTAAAGACAAAAGTCAAAGATAAATGAAATTGAATAAATGTTACCTAGCTTGTATGGGAAGGCAAATAAATATGCAATAAATCAACTTAACAAATTCATTCCAGATGGAATTAAATTGATTGGACGAAATATATAAACAAATGTTAACAAATACTAGGAGAGTATTGAAACAAATATTAGAAGAGTATAGAACTCCTCTTGAAAATAATTGAAAAATTACATAAAAAACCAGTATTTTCGACTCTGATCAAAACCCGAACATTTACAACTATGATTCCTCCAGTTGTTGGTGACACGCATATACCTTCGGAGATCTTGAGTGAGAGAGATGAAGGCTAGTTTCTTGAAGTTGGTCTCAGCGGTTCTAGGAGGAACTTGGTTTCAGCAGTTACGATGAAGATGGTCGTGGGTGGTTCTATAGTTGGTTTTAGACCCCCTTATCGGCGTGAATTCAGTTTATCTTCACGGACCAGTGCTGATATGGATGTGCTGTAAGACCTCCCAGGTTACAAGTCCTTCTGTCTCCGTAGATGGGTTCCCTCCGTGGTATATATCATGCGAAGAAGATGATAGGAATCAAAATATATACGAAAAGGGGAGAACGAAGGATATCCTTTGAACCTCAAGTTTTATGTTTCAAATTTCAATCGAGAGTCAAAAGATAGATGCAAGTGATAGCATACAATAAAAATCTCAGTCTATATGAAAGACTGGAAAGTTACAGTGAGAGAACAAAGATAATAAATAGCAATCCGAACTGCTATTCTGGAGTTAAATTTACAAGGTAATTTTAATAATTTAAAAAAAATATTAAAAATGAACAAAATTCAAAACCAAACAAAATAAACCTCACCCAAAACGTCATGTTCAAATTCAGTTGAGTTTTGGAACAAGTAAGTTTTGATAAGGTGATTCTATGTACCAGAAGGGTAAAAAAATTTAATGAGGAAAGGTATTCCAAAAGAAATATAAAAATTTCCTTGAAATTTTACCAGAGAAAAAATATAGTATTTCAAAGCAAAACACTATAAAATTGCCAGAGAAAAAATCTAATATTTCAAAGCAAAATATTGAAATGTTGCCAGTGCAAAAATATATTATTTTAAAGCAAGTGCCAAAGGAAAATATAGCGTTATAACCAAAATACTCTAGTAAGCTACAAAAAATATAGGGTTTCTGAACCAAGATGATAGTCAGAGTAAAAGTATACTCTTCAGCCAAGATAAGAAGAGAGAGACACACGTCTTTCAGTGAGCACGACTCTCTTAGATAAAGATAAAGTGAAATAATTCTTTTTATTGAAGAATTTCCAAAGATAAACCGAAGAGGGAGACCACACGTCTTTCAGTGGGTACAACTCTCTTAGAAAAAGATTATGTTAAATAATTCTTTTAATTAAAGAATTTTTAAAGATAACTGGAGAGGGAGACCTCACCTCTTTCAGTGGGCACAACTCTCTTAGATAAAGATAATTTGGAATAGGGCGGAAATTCCCTTTTCACATCGATAAAACAGGTAATTCTCAAAGAATTTTGTGAATCTCCCTGCTCTTGGCGACAAGGTAGTACCTGAAGTGAATTGACTCTGCAACGATCAAAAATCAAATAAGCTCTACTGGGAATTGAATGGAGTAATGGATATAAAAAATTTATTGAACGGAAATCAACTTTACGCTTGGGGCATATATTGAATCGAGTGTTCTGAGACCAGTTAGGCCAGAGGTACAACTCTCTCCATAAGCAATTCTTTCTCAAGAGGAAAGAAAATTACTCTCATAAACATATAGTTATGAAATAAAAAAAATTGCTTACCAGAGAGCCGTCCTAGTAGTCACTCCAAACTGTCCCAGAACAGTCGAATACGCCCTTCACTTCAATAGGTATCCTTGGAACAATCCACTGGTCGTGTGAGGTGAGTAAGCTCTAGTCCATTCGAAATTACCAATTACTTGGTACCTAAACAATGCAAAAGGGTAGAACTGATTTCCAATGAAAAAAAATCAGCTCCCAATATTCGGAACAGATGTTACGTTAGCCACAATATGTACTATGAATGATTTGTCAAAATGGCCGAAATATCTATAATTAACCTTCAAAAATTATCATGCGGTATATCCAAGAATTCTAATATTACAAGCATAAGGAAAAAGAAGAAAATGCTAATCAGCTACAACATTAATTGAAAGATAAAGAGAATAATATTACTCAACTAAGCTCCAGCAGTGGAACTTATTTAACTTATAGATCGTACATACCAAAATCCATTCACTCAGTCCACCTGCCTATCTCGACGTTCCAATCAAGGAAGAGAACGATTATCCTTTCGGTTCGACGAAATCACAGTTCACCTGTTTTTCATTCTCGGTTTTTTTCCTATTGAAAAACACTTATAAGAAAGGAACAACTGCTTGACAACAAAACTCGTCCAACCTGACAGAATACGAACTCATGATCACAAGTTCAAAGACGATAATGATGGCGCTGTCCCATAGTTCACGATCGACCGTGACTACTGACCCGTTCCACCGTTAGATAACTGGAATAGTTATGAGAAATTGATTATATATAAAGAAGTAACGAAAAATTCGTTACAAAGAACGTGATATCATTGAACGCTCCAAACGTGTGAGTTCATCATAACAAGGTCACAGTTATTTGTAATGTAATATCATAATAAGGTGAAGTATTGTTTACATCACCCCGTATCAATCACCTCGTCTGGTTATGAATCAAATTAATTATTGTAAGTGAACGTCCAAAAATATAGAAAAAAATTAATTTTTCAGATCATGTTGGTTGAACAGACAACGAGGAAAATGTACTGGTCATATAGTTCAAAAGAACAAAATTTGAATGCACATTGATTTTTGATGAAACTCATCAATCAAATTTCAATTTATTTTCGAGTCTTCACTCTCAGAAGGGCTGCATTGAAGTTGTGAGAATATGATAGATAGATAGATGATACCCGTAACTTCGTCCGCGTGAATTTTAAATCTTTTCCAATGTTTCTCTTCGTGTTGCTCCATCTAGCTTATGCCTGTGGCTCTGCCCGCTTCCGGCTATCCTATTTCTCGATATCCCGTTATATCGTTTCCCATTATTCCGTTATTTCGTTCAGATGGCATCATTGATTTGACAGCAAAAGTAATGCTTTGTGACGACTATTACAATTTCAATAACGCCTTTTCACTCTTTTGGAGATGGAATTTCTACATATGGTTGAACACGATTCATTTATTTGTAACAGAGAGCCAAAACATTAATTCTCATGATACTGACTCAAAAACTAACGAAACCCCTATATATATTGTCACCCTCCTCCCTCCATTTTTCACCCCTTCACATGTATCTCTATATTTGTGAGAAAGTCCTCAAATACCAATTTTTATGACCCTCACTTGGAAACTAACGGAATTCTCATAAAATCTGTCTTTCCTTTAGGAACTGAAACACTGAAACACGTATATTTTTTTGTAACAAAGTCCTCAAATACCAATTTTTATGACCCTAATTTGAAAACTAATGGACCCTGTGACAAGTGGTAAGTTATTTTACCACTTGTCTTTTCAATTAATTAATTTACTTAGAAAAATATAGTTAACAAAATTCACTGATGATTTCCGAACGGTTACCAAATCAAATTCAATCCGAAATAATTATACACGCGTAGATTCGAGAATGAAGATATTTTTTACTTACCGGAGTCTATCAACTTTGTTGGCCCCGAACATCTCCAGACTGGAAGACATCGGTTCTTGGAGCACTGACTCTACATTTCATGGTTCTCAAATTACTAGCAACAAACAGATTTATTGTCTATGTTGAGAACTATAACTTTTCATACTCATACTTCTTTTTCTTCAATCAAACTTTGATCTGACTTTGTTTTCAGAGAGGGTGTGTTCAATGATAGTAATCAATAAAACAAGAAGTTGAGCTTTCTTATATCTAAAACATGAACATTTATTGTGAATGTGAATACTCTATGAAATTGAAATTCTAGTTGACGTGATTAACGATATTCAAATTCAACAAGGACTCCAAAAGGTTCTCAATTATACCAAAGTTATTCAGATAAAAAATTTAGTCGAAATTCTAATACGAGTCAAGAAACAATATTGAACACCTTCGTCTTACTGCGATGAAATTCAATAGAAAACTACCCGATCTTTCCCCAAGAACCTCCGAAACCCCCTACAAACGTGCATTGTATTTTAAAATTGCAACGGTTATCTTCACATCTGTGATTTCCCAAAAATTGTCCTTTTTGTCCGAACAGCTTATATTACGAATATTGATGAATTATTTACTTCAGTGTCGAGTGAACGAAGTAATGTTATTTGAGACAAATGCTGATATTCTCATTCATCTGGGAGTACATAATAATTTACTGTGGCCGTTTGGCTAAATGATTATCGGAAACCCAGTGAATCCTCCAATACCGCAGCTCTTTATTATTTGATGGTCTTTTTTTTATAATTTTCGCCGAAGAAGATCTTTCGTAAACATTCCTTTCCCAAATAAATTCCATATATATTTTCGTCTAGAAAACTTCATGTTGCCCACTTACTATTACTGCTTCTCCATTCATGGACCATGGCGAAGAGAATGAAACAGCGTTATTCCATTCGTAAGAGTTTTTAACTCTGAATAGGTGTTTGTTTGTGCTTGGAAAGATGTGGAACACCTCAGTGAATATTCAAATTTCAAATTAATAAAAACCAAACACCAATAAAAAACATGGAGTAAAATAATAAAAAAGAATAGAGTTTTGTTAATAAAATCAATATATTTTTCTTATGACTTTAATTGTTATAATAATAACAGAATATATATACATATATATATATATATAATATATATATATATATATATATATATATATAATATAAAAATATATATATATATATATATATATATATATATACATAAATAAAAAAAATATATTCAATGGAGACTGTTTTACCACGCAGCTACGGATTATTATTTGACTATTCTCTGTGATTTCTGTAATAGTAGTTGTTGAAGGTGTATTGGACGGTACTAACGAAATGATTGGCCGATGATAACTGGAAGGTTGGTATAAAAATTGTAGGCGTCATATCTGGTTGTTGATTCAGTTGGTTTAATATTGATTTTCAAATTGAATGTTTTCTCAAGGAATGTTGTCAAAGGGATCGAATCGTTTGCTACAAAATTAACATAAAAATTTCCTGCTAAAATCATCAGAAGTTCGTCCAAATTATCTCCCAGAATTTTCAAACCTTCGCGACTGTATATGGGTGAATCACAGTGAAATTTTTGCATAGTTTTTGTGACTCTTTGATTTGGTGAAATATACACAACGACCATAAGGAATGAGCCTTTGTTTGAACCATGAGGAAATTCTGTACTCAGAAAGTATATGTGTTAATATCACTTAAGTTTTTTTTTTCTGATGGGTAATTTTTCCATATTCCGAAAAAAAGTGGTTTTGTGACGTCACGTTAATCAAAATTAGATTTGGCATCGTTGTATGAGTTGCGCACCATGGAATTGTGACGTATGAAATTTGTTATTTGATACTTGATAGGTTCGTTAATTTGCTCCACGGACTAGAATATTATCAATCGTTTTTCTCTCTTCAGCTCTTTTTCTTGCAGATATCTGATACGATACACGAGATATGCAGAGATCTGCAGTCCGTAGAGATCAACTGCAAACCAACAAGCTCTACATGAATGTTTCGTATTGAAAAATCTCCGAAATTATTTTCTAATTTTGATAACTGTGGAATTGTCTAGAAAGTGCTATGTGCCCGGTTGTCTGAACACCAGTGAAAGTTCAAATAAACTATTTTTCATACACCTGAAGATGAAGGGCGTCGTGAGAAATGGCTCGAGACAGTGAATAAAACGTTTGTAAAGAGCGGTAATACCTATATTCTTTTGTGCAGATCATTTCCAGGTGAGTACATCAAGAAACAATCTTTAATTTCACTCAAAGTTTTTTCATTGAAAACATTAGTACTGTATTTTATATCCAGTCCTATAAACATATCGTTCTTTGGATTCAGCTGAAAGAAGATACTACGAATTGGGAATATGCCAGAACAACGAGATCAAAATTTATGTTGAAGAAAGATGTCTGTCCACAAATCAACCGGAAACGACATTGGTCTGAGAATGTTTCATCACAAGTACATGACCTACCAACGATGAAGAAACCCAAACCAAATGAAAACATCACTCTTTCAGCTAGTAAAACTGTGTTGAGTGACATAACATCCATAAGAAATATTCACCCAAAAGTTTCGAACAGTTCTTCTCCTAGAGTAGCTAAGCTAGTACATTATCCGATTCACCAAAAAATAACACCACCAAAGAAAATTCTGAGTATTTCCCTAGTCAGTCTTCATCCGATCCTGAACTTCTAATTGTATGAGAGCTACCTTCCTTCTCGTGGAGAGGAGGACTGCCTCCGTTTTGTTCGGGAGCTAGCTATAATCCTCTGCTTTTAATCCTGTTAACAACTCTCATGAGTGTGATATCAGTCGTATTCATTGGAGTCTGTTCTCCTCTTGCAACTACTACCTTGGCCACATCATCCGCAAAGCCAATTGGTGTAATACCATCACAGACAATTCCACTCTCAGCAGATCATCATATGAGATATTCCACCGAGTAGGCTCTAAAACTGATCCCTGTGGACCGCCGATACTTGAAGTCATGGTTTCGTTGGTCCCTTCAGGTGTTAAACATGCCACTATACTATGTGACTTGTCTTTATTTTAATTTTTTGAAGAAAAAACTAAATTCTAAAGAAAAACTATTTTGCCGATAATTCTCAATATTTTTCCTTACGAAAAATATATCGAAAGATTTGATAACATAATGGAATTTCCCATACTTACTTATATTATCTCAACTCCTCGTGTAAAGAATAGTCACACTCTCTTTGTCCAAAAATGTTTCTACATATAATATTTACATATTATAAGGGCAGCTTTGTCACCAGGGTGTATGTAGAAAAATGGATTTTTCTTCACACAACACCAATTTTTATAGAGTGTTTCTTTACTATAATGTAAGGCACTGATATTTTGTTTTACCACTAGTCCGTCGGACTTGGATTCATGCCATCGGCTTAGTATGCGAAGGTCTTCCTTTGAATAACTTCTTTATATTAAGATTAGTACTTTTTGTCTTTCGTCTCAAGGGACTTTTATTTAAGTAATAATATAACTTAATATTTGACTTTTGCCTCTCAATTAAAATAATCTGATTGAATTCAATATCCCTTTCCTCAACTTCGGTTGAGAAAATAATACACAAAAATTAACGTCAATACATCTATTAACAAAAAAGGTAAAAACTATAGTACAGCTCGACGCTTGTCGAATAAAAATAATGGTCAATCATAATATATAAAATGCAAACAAGAAAAAAACAATCTCCTTTTGAGAATAAAGAACAACAACGAATAGTTTGAAAATATTACATATCTGTTCTAAAATAAAAAGGAGCTCATATTTCCGATATATATAGTGATTTCCTATTATCGAAATATAGAACCAGTTTTAATAGACGAACTCCCAATATACCCTGTTATGTATACCCCTAATCTGGTATTAATTGTACATGAGGTTCACCCCGTGAATCAATAGTTAAAAGCTATGCATCAAGTTAGATTTTCTACTTAAGCCAGCGACTTACCCCTGTAATTCCCATGTTTCTCCTAGTCTCGAATATAATTCCCATTTCCCTCGTAGCCATCTGTGGACACTCGAATCAGATTTCTAATTTAAACACACTCGTCTTCCGAACTGACCATTGAAATAAAGTTTCTGACATCTACCCGCGATAGTTCCTGCCGTGGAACCATTATATATCGAAGGGCGAATTTTTTCGATATCGTTTCTGGTAAAACCAAAAACTCGGCCCGAATCCCGAAAGGACTCACGCCTGCGGCGGAACCCAATTCCCTCGAGGTTCGCGAACAGACTCCCTTTTCCCTCTTGATATTTTTCCATTCTCAAAAAGAAGCGAAGCGCCAAGTGGCACTCTGATTGGCTAAGTCCAATTTGTCGTTGCAGCGAATATATTTCGCGACCCGTGTATATTGCCCATTCGACACTTTGCCCGAATGAATGAAGCTTTGTTTAGTATTTCCAGACTAAACAACAGTTACAATGTTGCATATCTGTAACTGGCAATGTCTCCCAAAATGAATGAACTCGTCTGCTTGACAGAAATATATTTTTTATATCCGCGACGACCCATTAAGGTATTTCAAAGTATGAGCTCCCTGTTTCATATTAATTCCATCCAAGAAACTGGAATCATGAATTATGAATCAAAAATTGAAATAACTTACCCTGGGACCAATAAAAAAATCAAAAAAATAACACCTACAGGATGTTACAATACTTCCCCCTTTAAAAAAAATAGTGGCTACATATGCCAGTATTTTTTCCAAAATACAAAAAAAATATTGACCAAGACCGGTATATTTCAAATCAAATTAAAAAAAAAACTTACTAGTGGCCAACGATTTGGGCCCTTCCCTTAGTACGGTCCTGTTCAATTTCTAGGGGGTCACGTTTTTCATCAATCTTAATTCTAAATACAACCTACAATCTAATTTCACCCAATTTTTAATAGTTCGGACCCGTTTATTTCGGTTAAAAAAATGCCTTTCTGTTTCACTATACTCCCGATTGTTCGGCGGCACTGTCACTAACGTAGCGATGAGTGATGCTGGATGGTAACTTTCAAGGCCCAAAAACAAAGTACATGTGGACGGATCACTGGCTAATTTCGATCTGCGTACTAGCTGTAGGATCGAATCGACTGGAACAATTTCCGGGCTTCGTAACATACGTGGCCAGACTGCTCTGCTACAAACTTCTTCCAATAGTGGCTTCCATGGTTCACCCATTACTTAGTAACCCCGTTTATTCGGCCGGACCGCCTCTGCTTACTGGTTCATACGAGGGCTTACTTTCGTGTAGTCTGTATGGCTTACTCAGTTCGTCCAACCTACTGTAACTCCGTCGTAACCGTATCGTTTTATCATCTGTCCTCGGAGCCGAGCTCTAGCTCATGCAAGGACCCTGTTTTATAGTTTCCCCGCTTTACTTCGGTCAGGAGGGCAAGTTCCTCACTCCTGGACCTATTATAAGAATGTTGTGTCAATATTTCCACTGCGGACACGCTCTCTGCTTTCTCTATCTGGCTGCTACCCTCAATGTTCAAGGTCTGACATTCGTCTTGTGATTCTCTGCACCCCCTCGAGTACTATATCCGTTTTTGCTTTGGCCTAAATACATAGCAGAGAAAAGTTACCGTGCTGACTGCTGCTTCGCCTTCCATCTCTGGAACTCCCTCGCTGGTTATACCATCCCCAATAGTCCTTTCACTATTTTAACCCGAGTCACGCACTAATCATGGTTAAAACAAGTCTTTCAAAAATCAAAGTAACCAAAAAAAAAATCAGTCCATTCATAACCTTTTTTTGAAAGTCCATGGTTGAAATCCTTAAAATATTTCAGCATAACATATAATCAATCAATCATTAAAACCAAAGTCAATCATTATAAACAAAACATTAAACAATACCATGAATCAATGAAAAAATCATTTCATAGTAATAAAATCCCCAACCCAAAATATCAAATAATCAAAACGAAGAACTAGTAAAATACATTCAATATTCATAAATAATCTCCAAATATGTTTTTGCAAACATGTCGACATTATGTAATAAAATTATTGCCTATTCTAGTGCCTATCTGTGGTCCAGTCAGATAGCCAATAGAGTTTATCAAGGAAGCTTAAAGGTGCTTCCTACCTTCGAATTTACTCATTACTTTTATCAATCAAATCAAACAAAACAAAACAAAAATCTCGGTAGTTATCGAACTTTCCCGGTATTTTTAAGAAAAAACTTACCAACCACCCCATATTTTAAATATGTTGTATTCAATTCAAAATAAATGCTGAACAACCCTCGTCATAAAATTGTATTTCTTATTTTAGAATTACTCAAAATTATTGGCCTACCCTGGTATTTCAAATATTATTTTTTTCACTTTCCAAAAATTATTAAATTACCCCATAAGTAATACAAATTACTTTGTTCGGCAAATCTGTACCAATCTGTACTCTTCACAAACACGGTGAAATTATGAACATATCTAATTTCAACAATTTTCGTACGCCGTACAATTCAATAAAAAAATAACTTTATTTCTGTCTGAATTACTCAACCCCTTAGTAACGTGGTGAATTTTCCTGACGACCGTTTCCGCCCCGATCCCGCGGCTGAAAAATTCACAAAAAAAAATGTCCATATTAAATTTTGAACTCTCCCTTTTAGGTCGTAGCCAGGATACAATGTACCCAGTGAAATTGTAGTATCCACCAACCTGAAACGGTTATTACCACGTTGGACAAGGTCTGCCTCGACCTGCCCTATCAATTCTAGATATTGTAAATTCAAATTAATAGGTGTCTCTCTATTCTGTATAACAACAAAAATCTCAGCTTTTCTTCGTCCATTCTCCTATTAACATTCATTCGAACCCTTGCACCCAAAGCATGCATCCTCAAAATACTATTTATATATTTCCAATACAATTCCTAATCTAATAGATTACACTCCAATAATATATGTAGGACTCCCGAGTTGCGGGACTTTTACTCCGCCAGCTGGTATCCTTCCCCCTGGTAGAAGAATTCTGCGGCCCCTCCTACAGAGCAAAACGCATAAATCGCATCCAATGAGACAAATCTGACCCATAGGCTAGTAAGAACTATCGCCCTACTCTCGAGTGCATAAACCCTTCGCACAACGCGACCAAATCGCCTCAGTTGTAGGAACTAACATCCTACCAATTTCTGTGGACATAAAGCTCATCGCTTAACGCGACCAAATCGCCTTAGTTGTAAGAATTACCATTCTATCAACTTCTGTGGACATAAATCTCATCGCACAACGCGACCAAATCGCCTCAGTTGTAGAAATATACTACCAACTCATGTGGACATGAATCTCATCGCACAACGCGACCAAATCGCCTCAGTTATAGGAACTACCGTTCTATCAACTTCTGTGGGCATAAAGCTCATCGCACAACGCGACCAAAGTCCTTAGTTATAGGATTTACCGTCCTATCAACTTCTGTGGGCATGAAGCTCATCGCACAACGTGACCAAATCGCCTTAGTTGTAAGAATTACCATCCTACCAACTTCGAACCTCTCCCTGGGTAGCGCATTCTCAAGCCCCCTCTACAGAGCCATAAGGAAAGAAAAAGGACAGAAAAGAACGAGACTTCCATTTTGTGAGATTTTTACTCACCAGTTGGAGTCCAATCAACCCTGGTAGAAGTATTCTTAAGCCCCCCCTACAGAGCAAGAAAGAAAGAAAGAAAATAAAGAATAAGACTTCCAAGTTGTGAGACTTTTACTCACCAGCTGGAGTTTAATCAACCCTGGTAGGAGTATTCTGCGGCCCCTCCTACAGAGCCAAACGCATAAATCGCTTGGAAAAATATACGCCAAAGGCGCTCAAAAATCGCCCGACTACGACGTAAATAACGCCTATTCGCTGTAGGAACTGCCGTTCCACAAAATCGCATCGTAGGGTCTATCATCAGACCTCCTTCCAGCTGCACTCAGCCAGTTCTGCCCCTCTTTTTAGGACATCTCTTCTTTTCCTACAAACCTCCAATTTGGTCCTTTCTCGACCTGCGTATTCTCTTGATACCTGTTCCTCTTCCACAGAACATTTTCGGTGCCCACCCTCTCTGGGTGCCCCTTCAGCTGCAAAATGCAACTTACTTCCTCTGCAGACTAACATCGCTATGACCAAAAATCATATTTGACAACAAACAACTACTTTCCGGGCACACACCCCGACGAACGTTGAATTACAATCAACAAATATTCCTTTTCTACTAGCCTTCGGCATCCAATCGCCTTTTCATTCTCCAATTGTCTCTCCTGACATCCTTCGAAGCCATTTGCTCCCAAATTTCCCTAAACATCTCCGATACGGTCCTGCCTCGACCTCCTCTTTACCATTATTCTGTGGTCCTACCTCGACCTCCCACAACAACGACTTCTCTCCTCTGGTCCTTCGCTTAACCTCCTAATTCTTACAATCTTTGGTCTCCTTCAGCAGAACATCTCCCAAGGCCACCCTTTCGCAGCGCCCACTTCAACTTCTAAAAGGCAACTTGTTCCATCTGCAGACTTCCATCGTTGTAACAACAATCGAATTGGGTGACCAACAAATACTTTCCGGGCACCTACCCCGACGAACATTGAATTACAATCAGCACATACTCATATTGTTCCCCCAACTTTATGTCTGCAATCGCCTTTTTCTTCTTCAACTGTCTATCCTGACAATTACCTCTTTTTCATCTTCTGAAGCCATTTGCTCCTTTCTCAGCTGCTTCCGTCTAGCAACCTACAACGACGAAACTTTCCTCAAGGGGCACTAATTTTCCTAAGTACGCCCCTGCTACCCCCAATTGCTTCTTTTCGCAGCTCACAAAATTGACCTCCAACCTAAATCTGAAATTCTCCCAATATCTAAAAAAAAATTCCACAAAACTTTCCAAACAAAAAAAAACAGCCCCATTCTCCGGGCTAACGAGTGTCGCAACATTTTTTCCCAAAATAAATCCTTGGCTCAATCCTGAAAAAAAACAACAATTTTTTTTCCCACAAAACTTCCAAGTGTAAATCTCCAATATCCAATATACGTTTCTATCTCCAAAATCTCCTGTAAACATCAAAATCCTGTAACAAAAATTACTCCCAAGACCTGAAAAAAAATTACAATACTCTGCTTCAAATCATATTTCCGTAAAATTTCAATTCCTGAAATATAAAATCCCTAGTACTTTTGTATTAAAATTTTCTTGATTATTTCTCTAATTTAAAATCAAATATCGAGGTATCGAGAAAAAACAATTTCAATTATTCATATATGGCTGTGTACTTGTATGTAACAACCTGATATTTAAACCTTTTGCATTTTCTATCTTATTTTTCTTTCTTTAACTTTCATTCGAAGTATCAAAATGTACTTCAAAAAAATTTATATCTTTCAAGATTACCTGAAATAAAAATTTCAACATTTTTTTCAACAATAACTTCTACCAAAAAATTCTCCAATATTTTTTTCTTCATCTCCTATAATTTCTGAGCTTCCAGCTTCCATCGATGACTCGTTCAAATTCATTACAAAATGTCTTGGGTTAGTAAATAGGGTGAACTCAACATGCACATAAAAAACTCTAGTCAAAAATCATAACCACAAATCTTTTTCGTCGATCCTTCTCTGAAAATCCCTAATTGGTTACCAAATCGATTTCTTAATGACTATCAATATCAACGTTTTGCCTTGAATTCAACTATTAGGCGGCAAACACCTTATTCTTCTCCCCTTTCAATAGTAAAAAATATTCTAACATTCAGTTTAATTTTCAAGCTTAACCTGTATGAAAATACAACAAAAAAATTCCTAGTTCATCGCTTTCCCGATTTAGTCTGAAAACAAAATCAACTATTTTTCTCACAACAATTCAGAAAATAAATGGGGAATTGTAATATGTTAGAAAATACGCGGTAAAATCGATTTTGGCACCTACTACTTTTTCTGGAAAACAATTTTATGTGTGAACTTCTCCCAAAATAATTTCCTATCTCTCTAGCTATTCAATTCAACAGCCCAATGTATTTGTGGTTGAAGGAAAATCATTAACACTGCGTACCTACTTTGTGGAACACAAATCAGTTTCCCAAACATTTTTTTCAAATATCCCACCTTTCTTCCTCTAAAAGTTATTCAAGAATCCCCAATCGCTGGTCACCATTGTAGAACACAAATCAGTTTCCTAAACAATTTCTCTTCAAAAAATAAATTGTCAACTCACCCACCTAGAAAAGTTATCAAAAATCCCTCCTTTTTTTCTTTGAAAGTTATTCATATATCCTACCTTTTTCTCTTTGGAAGTTATTCAAATATCACACCGCTCAGTCACCATTGTGAAACAGAAATCACTTTCCCAAACATTTTTTTCCCTCTGAAAAGTTATTCAAATATCCCACCGCTGTCACCATTGTTAAACATGCCACTATACTATGTGACTTGTCTTTATTTTAATTTTTTGAAGAAAAAACTAAATTCTAAAGAAAAACTATTTTGCCGATAATTCTCAATATTTTTCCTTACGAAAAATATATCGAAAGATTTGATAACATAATTGAATTTCCCATACTTACTTATATTATCTCAACTCCTCGTGTAAAGAATAGTCACACTCTCTTTGTCCAAAAATGTTTCTACATATAATATTTACATATTATAAGGGCAGCTTTGTCACCAGGGTGTATGTAGAAAAATGGATTTTTCTTCACACAACACCAATTTTTATAGAGTGTTTCTTTACTATAATGTAAGGCACTGATATTTTGTTTTACCACTAGTCCGTCGGACTTGGATTCATGCCCTCGGCTTAGTATGCGAAGGTCTTCCTTTGAATAACTTCTTTATATTAAGATTAGTACTTTTTGTCTTTCGTCTCAAGGGACTTTTATTTAAGTATAATATAACTTAATATTTGACTTTTGCCTCTCAATTAAAATAATCTGATTGAATTCAATATCCCTTTCCTCAACTTCGGTTGAGAAAATAATACACAAAAATTAACGTCAATACATCTATTAACAAAAAAGGTAAAAACTATAGTACAGCTCGACGCTTGTCGAATAAAAATAATGGTCAATCATAATATATAAAATGCAAACAAGAAAAAAACAATCTCCTTTTGAGAATAAAGAACAACAACGAATAGTTTGAAAATATTACATATCTGTTCTAAAATAAAAAGGAGCTCATATTTCCGATATATATAGTGATTTCCTATTATCGAAATATAGAACCAGTTTTAATAGACGAACTCCCAATATACCCTGTTATGTATACCCCTAATCTGGTATTAATTGTACATGAGGTTCACCCCGTGA
The DNA here is from genome assembly GCA_018342105.1 of Gonioctena quinquepunctata. NCBI lineage: Eukaryota > Metazoa > Arthropoda > Insecta > Coleoptera > Chrysomelidae > Gonioctena > Gonioctena quinquepunctata. The sequence goes on along the minus strand of JAFIRS010001916.1, from coordinate 115,716 downwards.
ATCAATAGTTAAAAGCTATGCATCAAGTTAGATTTTCTACTTAAGTCAGCGACTTACCCCTGTAATTCCCATGTTTCTCCTAGTCTCGAATATAATTCCCATTTCCCTCGTAGCCATCTGTGGACACTCGAATCAGATTTCTAATTTAAACACACTCGTCTTCCGAACTGACCATTGAAATAAAGTTTCTGACATCTACCCGCGATAGTTCCTGCCGTGGAACCATTATATATCGAAGGGCGAATTTTTTCGATATCGTTTCTGGTAAAACCAAAAACTCGGCCCGAATCCCGAAAGGACTCACGCCTGCGGCGGAACCCAATTCCCTCGAGGTTCGCGAACAGACTCCCTTTTCCCTCTTGATATTTTTCCATTCTCAAAAAGAAGCGAAGCGCCAAGTGGCACTCTGATTGGCTAAGTCCAATTTGTCGTTGCAGCGAATATATTTCGCGACCCGTGTATATTGCCCATTCGACACTTTGCCCGAATGAATGAAGCTTTGTTTAGTATTTCCAGACTAAACAACAGTTACAATGTTGCATATCTGTAACTGGCAATGTCTCCCAAAATGAATGAACTCGTCTGCTTGACAGAAATATATTTTTTATATCCGCGACGACCCATTAAGGTATTTCAAAGTATGAGCTCCCTGTTTCATATTAATTCCATCCAAGAAACTGGAATCATGAATTATGAATCAAAAATTGAAATAACTTACCCTGGGACCAATAAAAAAATAAAAAAATAACACCTACAGGATGTTACACAGGCTCCAGTATCACTTGCCTATCCGATAGGTAGGACGCTATGATACTCACCAGGCTCTCCTCGATTTTTTTTTTCTCAGTGCTCCTGGGATCAGTTGCCATGATGCACTATTGAATGCATTCTTGACATCCAAAGTGATCACTGCACACAGTCTCTGGTGGGTGTGTGAGTAGGATACTGCATCACTCGCTATTTTTGTCACATGGTTGATGGCGTCCAACGTCTGTCGGCCTTTCCTAAAACCGTACAGTTCATCGCATAAATCTACTGTGCAAGTTGATTCTTCCTTAAGCCTCCCTAGTATCAACTGCTCATAAAACTTGCCCTCTACGTCTAATAGGCATATTGGCCTGTACGATGCGGGGTTGTCTATTGGTTTGTCCCCCTTTCTCAACAGAAATATTTCTGCCCTCTTCTATTCAGCTGGAGAAATTGCTCTGTTAGCAAGCGCATTATATAAAATCAGTATATCTCCCGGACGATCTATTGCTACTTGCTTTATTATCTCCGGTGGAATGTTTCCAGGTCCTGGTGCTTTCTCATTTTCCTGTTCACTGCTTACGGCTTGCAGTTCGTCCAGTGTGGAATTAAAAAATCTAGCAATAATATCACAGTAAAAATTACAGGTTGGTGAACAGGAAAGAGGTGGTTCGCTATTTCCTTCATCTTTGGTAACGTCATTTTCGGTCGAGGCGGATATCCGATCATCCTTCTCATAACTATTTCATATCTTTCACCCCAGATGTCATCATCTTCTTCTCCAGAAAGTGCTTTCCAGGTGGCTCTCTTCGCTTTCATAATGCAATTTCCTCCGCATTGTCTCACTCTCCTTATACTCCTTCCATAGCTGGAAATTCAATTGTGGTTGTTTTTTTTTCATTTCTAGTGTATGCCGTTTCTTTTCGTACGCATTCTCCTCGGATTTCTGCTATTTCTCAGTCCACCAGTATACTGGTTTCCCCCTCTCGACTGATTTTCTCATTGGCATTGATCTATCACATATTTCGACCAGGTTATTGGAGAAGCTTTCTGCAGAGACAATTCAGGAAAAATAAATCCCAAAACTTATATAGGTCGATTGTATTTCATATGAAACTTCCAATTGACTTAGAATGCCATCATATATTTTTTATTTCGAAGAGATATTGCGTTTGAAAATGTACCCGTGACGTCACGTTCATCGAAAACTACCCCCTCCATAATCCACGTTCAGAAACACGCATTACTGTTCTTGTCAAAAATATAGCTCACTGCTTGATATACACCATTAATATATAATTGAACTCTGTTCATTGATAGACTCTTGAAAAAAAACCCATTTCAACAACGGTTTTCTTTATTTAAAACATTCAATGTTTCTGAACGGGCCTTCCTTTCGATGAAGAGCGATCATTGGCAACACCGCAAAACTTAAAGACAGTTCTGATTCCCATGGAATGATATTGAGATTTGAGGCTAATGTTTATTTTTTAACAACATATTAATTTCTCAATATCATAAACTATTTGGGGTGTTTATAATGGAACAAGGCTTCGTAAACGTAAAAGCAGGTTCGGAAAATTTGCCAAGGGTGGATTATGAGATGATTGACTCTTTCCATTCAACAAACATGAATTGTTTGAGTGCTGAAATGAAAAATGTGAAAACGAAACGGTAAGCCATTTGTGTTAGGTTCGCATCAACACAGATCTACCAGTGACTCCAGTGGTGATAATGCTGTTGGCTACAAACAGTTGAAACGCCCAGAGAATGTCTGCAATGTGCAAGCAGAGCTCACACCGGAACATATAAAATCCACATTTTTTTTCATAATTGTTTGGTGCAAGTAGACGAAGAAGCAATGTCCTAGAATGTCGGTGTTTGGACTGTCCGGCCTCTGGATGTATGTGTATATTGAAAAAATGTTTTGACAATTCAGATAAGATCAAATATCAAAAACTCTTGGAATTTTGGGAAGATGCATAACATATGTTTTTCAAACTGAATCGGAGAATATGTGTCCCATACGATGCATTGTGTTTTCCAGGTGGATGTTAACATGGACTGGCATTTTTTATGTGGCTCCATAGAAGAAGTAAAGAACCCTCTGTAACTTCACAGACATGCTACTGGAAAAAATCAAAATTATCAACAATGGTGAAAGAGTATAAAATAATTGAATTGGTGGCTGCAATGAACAGATAAATTACTTAATTAAGAAACAGACAGGAATAATTTCTGAATAAAGTGAAGAGTTCATCAGGAACTGAGGAAATATCTTCATTTTTCGAAAATAAACCATTTGAAAATATAGCCATATATCGATTGGCCCTCAATTTTCAAAACGAGAATTCTAATAGCACAGCAGATGAATTCATTGAGTTTGTGACCGAACAAATGACTGTTTCGGCATGTGAAACGGCTGAACGAATAACGAGAAACCACTCGAAATGTTCTACTTGCTATGAGTTATGGTTTGGACGAGTAACAGCTTCTAAAAATGTTTCGATCCTTTTCAGAATGTCAGAGCAGTTATTGACTGTACTGTGATACCAGTTGAACAGAGTTGTTTGTGTTGTAGATTAGGAACTTATTCTCTATATAAAAAGAGGCATACTATTTAAATCATGACAGCAGTCACTCCTGGTGGTCTCATTACATAAAAAAGTAGTGCCTATGGTGGAAGGAGTTCTGATAAGGAAATATTTCGACAAGGTGGAATGGTTGAGAAGTTGGAAGCTTTTAAAAATCACTTGATGAAAGACGAAGGTTCAATAATAACAGATATTACAGATGAATGTGGCATGATGGTCATTCGACTACCTTTTCCAAAAAATAAATAATAATTTTCCAAAGAAGAAGCTTTATTAAACGCTAAAATTGCAAGGGCAAGAGTTCTCGTTGAAAGAGTCAATCAGCCAATAGAAACTTGAGATTCTCGGCCAACCATAACCATATTCTTTGATACCTCAAATTGATAACATTTCCATAATAGTATGTGCTGTAGTCAATTTATCGAAATCCCTATTTAGTGATGACAAATTTCTTCCGTAAATTTATCCATGAATAAGCATTATAAATTTGTATTTTCATTTTGGGGCAGTATTTCTGATTGCCAATTGAGTTCGTATTGCAGATTATTCAAGTTTGTATTGCAGATTCGATGGAGTGTAGTAATTATTGCTCCCAAACTGCTTAATTTGAAAAAAAATCTTCAAGCGCAGGAATACTTCAATAAGAAAGCATATTCAGAAATCATTTTGAGTGAAAGTTTGTATAGATGTACCATTAGTTGAGGTCATGAAAACTGGTATTTGAGCTTTTTTTTTTGAAATTCATACCCTAAAGGAGTCAAATGGGTAGGTAAATTTTTTTATGGGGTTTTCGTTAGTTTTTGAGTTACGATGATGAACATTGGTCTTTTGGCTCTCTATTACAAATGAAGAATTCATATGTAACCTAGCTTGAAAATTACTTTAGCTGTAAAATAAATTATGGCACCCGATCGAGATAATGGGAAACAAGAAGCCGCAGGCATTATATATAGATATATATATATATATATATATATATATATATATATATATATATATATATATATATATATATATATATATTAATATTTGATTTTGTTTTCATGTTTATTTCAAATTTGTCAAAATTACTCCTAATATATTGGTTAAATGATATTTTATATCAAAATTGAACATGGGATACTTCACAACCTCTGGTTATTTCATAAGAAATATAAAGTGAAAATGGTTGGTTTTTTTTTCTAATTTATATTTGAAACCACTTTGATTTTTCATTAAAAAAGTTATTGTTTATCCTTTGAAAAAAGTATCAAGCTTTTTTTTGCATGAGTAGAAAAAAGAAGTCTGCTCCCAGTAAACAACCTCTGGTTATTTCATAAGAAATATAAAGTGAAAATGGTTGTTTTTTTTAGCATTCATTTCTAGGGAAGAAATTAGCAATTCATTTCGGCAAAATATTTTGCCATCTTCAGGCTTTCTAAAATCTACATAAAAAAGATACAAGAGTGACCATTGTGAAAGTTGATAGAAGAATTACCACAAAAATAAACATAACATCACTGATTTACACAAACATTGAAGTTAAAATGTCAACTGATTAATATAACATAGGTTATCAACTGAATTAATGAGTTGACATTTTAAATTCAATGTTTGTGATGTTATGTTTATTCTTGTGCTAAGTCTTCTACCAATTTTTACAATGTTCACCCTTGTATCGTTTCTATGTATATTTCAGAGAGCCCGAAGATGGCAAAATACTTTGCCGAAATGCATTGCTAATTTCTTTCCTAGAAATAAATGCTTCTTACTGTGGAGCAGAATTAATTTTTTCTACTAATTAATTAGAACTCAACCTGACATGGACTACTTTCATAATTTTTTTTTCCATGTTCATCTAGCATCTAGCAGTTTAAACAGAATGGATCAAGCAATGGATGAATTCTTCAAAATGAAGTGAGGATATAAGCTTCTGATGAACTTACCTTCATCCATTGGGGTATTCGCCGAATTATTTTTTATCAGTAATATATTGAATAGATAATTTATTGCATGTACCAATAGATGTTCCAAATATTACTGTATTGATACTTCTATTTATGTTGTAGATATTCTGGATGTTGGAATTTATCGAATGGATTATTGCATTTATTTTAATTTTTAAATTTTTAATGTATTGAATGGATCATTGCATGTACTAATAGATGTTCCAAATATTACTGAATCAATACTTGTTTTAACGGAATTTAAGATGTAGATATTCTTGATATTACGATTCATCATGAATGTATTATTGCATGTACCAATAAATGTTCCAAATATTATTGTAACAAACTTTTATTTAAAGTTTTTACAAAATTACAAGTAGATATTTTTGATGTTCTGTGATTGTTTAGATATAATCAATCATAAATGCATTATACTGTGAATATATTGTAGACTTTGTTTTTTATTATTTCTTATTTTAAATTTTTTAAGTTTGAACTACTGAAAATATAATTCATAATTTAGAATGAATAGACTTGAAGTATGTTCATACAAATTTCGTAAATTTTTTGCAAAATTAGTTACTTATTTCACACCAATTCTTTGTTGAGGGATACTAATTCAAAGGTAAAGACGTTCACCCATCTATTTTTTACAAATACAGGCTTACATTTTCTATAGTAAAAAATTTCCCTATGGTAACAAAGCTATAGAAAAAAAAATATTTCTGAAGATATTGGCATTCATGAAGAAAATGTGACAACAAACCTTAGAAAACTCTGACATAATACTGCACATTCTAGTTATTAGAAGTATTTTTGAATTTCAATCAATCAAAATAGAAGAAATGAATCTTATCGACAAAGTCGTTGAGGAATTCGTCCACCGTATGCCCCTGAAATAAATTGTATTGTGCCATTTGGCGTAGCAGATATTGAAAATTTTACAGTTTTGCATTTTTTCTATTCTGACCAAGTCATGGACAGACGAACAGGATCAGAGGGTTTATCAATTTCCAAACAATTATTAATTGAAATAACTTTCTTATAGCAAGCTCTGAAAGGGATCGGCGAATTTCTTTCAATTTCAGATATGTCAGGCCAATATATAAGCTCTTCTTAACAATTTGCCATGATAGGCCCAGCTTTTGTGAGAATCTTGTGAACACTTGATTTACTCAAATCAAAGTCATCAGCCAATCGAGAGTATACATCCCCAACCCGTATCTTTTTAAAACTTATCAGAACATCCATATATTTAATTTCTTCAATTTTGGTAATGTATTTCACAATGTTGTAAACATTTTCAGGGAGCCCCAAATAAAATTACTCTTCTTTTCCATAAGTGCAATAGATAAGCGCTGGCGCTGCTGTCCTTCGATATTTTCCCAATCAGGATCGGATGAAGACTGACTAGAAATATACTCAGAATTTTTTTGGTGGTGTTATTTTGGTGAATCGGATAATGTACTAGCTTGGCTACTGTTAGGAGAAGAACTATTCGAAACTCTTGAGTGAATATTTTCCATGGATGTAATGTCGGTTGGTTGGTTGGTTGGTTTGAGGCTGACGAGCCAGAGACAGGGTTGGCACTTAGCTTCCCTTGACACTGCGACCAGCTGGGGTCTATTGTATCACTCTGTCGTCAGTGGTTCCTCATTCAAACAGGTTTGTGCCTTTAATTAGGTTAAGAAGCCTGTTGATAAGGTTCTTCGGATTCATGCCTGTTTCCGGGCTGATCTCTCCAAAGGTTCTGTGTCGCCTACTACTTAGGGCGTCACAGTCGAAGATGATATGAGAGGCTGTTTCCTCCTCTTCATCACACAGCCTACACTCCACGGTTTCCCTGCGTACTCCCATGGTGTTTAGGTGTTTTCTTAGGCCGCAGTGTCCAGTCAACAGACCTATTATTATACGAGCCTTCGTTCTGTTCAGGTTCAGAAGGTCAGCCGTCAGGGTCCGGTTTGGATGCCCTACCATGACTTTGCTGTGTATTTGCCCGACAGTTTGATCCCAATATTGTTGGTGTCTTCTTTTCATCCACTCGTCGATCAGGGTCCTGCATCGGTTTTTGCTAATCCCGTGTGCAGGTTCTGGCCCTGTGAATAGCGTTTCAGATGCTTGTCTAGCTAGCTGGTCCGCTTTGACGTTGCCTTCAATGCCTCTAAGACCTGGCACCCACATCAAGGTGACCTTGTTGTGTTTTGCCAGCTCGATGAGGTTCTGGAGGCAGTCCCAGACCAGTTTGGACTTTATCTGTGTAGAGTTGAGTGCTTTGATAGCACTTTGACAGTCAGATAGAATGTAGATGTGTTTTTTCCTATAACCACTTTCTAGATTCTTCTGAATGCATACCATGATAGCATGTGTTTCAGCTTGGAATATCGTGGAGCATTTACCAAGTGGTATTATGTAATCCCTTCTTGGCCTTACCCCGTGTATTCCTGCTCCCGTTCCTTCAACTGTCTTTGAACCGTCTGTATACCAGACTATGTCCGCAGTTGATTGTGATTCTATACTCGGGGCCCATCCAGATTCATCAATTCGTGTTTCGAATGGTTTTTCGAATGAGTATAGGGGTTGCATGTAATCTGAAATCATTTCGAGTTCTTCGATGTTGATTACATGAGTGATTCTGGTATGTCCAGTTGTTCGGATTCTCCAGTTTTTCGTTTGTTTCAGTCTGTATGCACTCATCCTGGCCTCTCCAATGACATGTAAGTCAAGGGGTTCGAGGTTTAGGATGATTTCCATTGCAGCTGTTGGAGTGCTGTTCATTGCACCCGTGATGCAGAGACAGGCAAGCCTCTGGATTTTCCCAAGGATATAATGTCACTCAACACAGTTTTACTAGCTGAAGGAATGATGTTTTCATTTGGTTTGGGTTTCTTCATCGTTGGTAGGTCATGTACTTATGATGAAACATTGTCAGACCAATGTCATTTCAGGTGATATGTGGACAGACATCTTTCTTCAACATAAATTTGGATCCCGTTGCTCTAGCATATTCCCAATTCGTAGTATCTTCTTCCAGCTGGAACCAGAGAACAATATGTTTTAAGGACTGGATATGGAATACAGTACTGATCGATGATTTTGCAAACTTACATTGAGTGAAATTAAAGATCGTTCCATGATGTACTCACCTTGAAATATTCTGCACAAAAGCATATTTTTCCGCTTTTTACAGAAGTTTGATTCACTTTCACTGGTGTTCAGACAACCGGGCACATAGCACTTTTTAGACATTTTTATAGCAAAAACTTAGGGAACACCCTGTAAGAATATCGCCGGGATCCCGAAACAGGTTCTCACACTTGGATCAGAAAGTTTTATTCTTCAAGGGGTCATGAACAGTTGAATTTATGAAGAGATTTCAACGAAAGCAGTTTTCAGAAGCATTGCCATCTGTGGCACAGGGCTGGGAAAAAAAAAGCCAAAGGCAAGAATTAGTATTTTTCGTAGAATCGTCACATCTGCAAGCTGTCGTGACCATCTCGGGAGCAAATAGAAATTCCAAGTAGGGGTCCAATTTGGTGTGACGAAAAACTCAGAAAAACAAACCCCTTGTGAAACAAGTCGTATTGTTTCGTCACGTACGAATCCAACCTTCGCAATGTGTGAATTTGGTTTAGAAAATTTCGTCTCGCTAGCCTAAAAGCGACAATTTGTAATCGATTTTCATGCGATGGAAGATTTTGTTTGATTTCATTGGCGAAAGGAATTAGCACTCACATGCACAATTATTTGTATTTAGATTAAGGGCTTATTAGGCTAAAACGAGTTAGGGTGGGGGGTTTTTAGATTGCTTTTTCTCCAAATGAAAACTTGAAACTCTAGTTGTACAGGGCGATCACTTTTAGAAGTCTAAAGGAGATAATTATTGTTAGAACATAAAAGAGTCGAATTAAGAATTCCATAAGTTCAAAGTCGTACCGCACGAGTAACGGGGAGGTGCCACCCCTCGGATGACAAATGTCCCGTGATATCCCCACCTACGTCTGAAATTCGGATTGGTCGACAGAGGCATAACAAATTGATTAACGATTTTGCAAAATACCACCCCATTGGTTCGGTTATTATGCCAACACGATTTGATTAGACTAGGGGTGGAATTTACTTTTGTTGCCAGCCAAAATTTTGCTGTAGTAGGGGTTTCAAGAGAAAATCTGGTAGTTGAAATTAGACGAGGTGAATCCTCGCAGAAAAATAGTCAGTTGGTGTTTCATCGTTGCTCGAGGTAGTTGACTCATCAGAAATTGTGGTCAAGTCAATGAGTTCCTTTCTTTGGTCGAACTAGAGAACAGTCAAAGATACGGGCGAATCAGTGTCGACTCGTCGGGTTCAGATAATTTCCAAATTTTGTTTACCGGTAACTGTGGAATTCTTTTTTCGAAATAGAATTGTTCAACTGTTGAAGTAACTGAGCTTCGTGAGATTCAATTTCAGAACCTATCGATTATAGAGTGTCCTTTAATTAACTTTGTTTGATGTGTTGAAGTTTCTCTATCTAGTTTTCATTTCATACATTTCATTCACGTATTCATTCGCTCACCAAAAATTACTCTCAAATAAAAGCCATCTTTAGAATCAGTGTTTTATTGGGTATACTGGGGAATTGGAGAAGTGTGCTCCAAGGTTGGGCGTGGAAGCCGAACACACCATCCGTATCCGTGGATACCAAGAGACGTCTTATTCCTGGGGAGAGGATTAACGAACTCAAAGGTAAGTGTCCCATATATGTGCTATCACACGTTCCTAGTATACCCTGAGATAATCACCTGTCGTCCTTTTGAAGCAAAGTGGCATATCTGGCAGGAACTCTGGCAGTTCCAAGTTTGTTTGGGCCGCCCGGTATCTTTCAATTGAACTCACATAGGGCCAACCGACAGATGCGTGAGTTATTCAATGAAGTCAATCAAAACATAACGGTGGGTTACAATTGGGGGGTTGTGTTATATTTTCATAGTTATTAAAATTAGAAAATAATTTCCGAAATTTTTCAATACCAAACATCCATGGAGAGCTTGTTTATTTGCAGCAGTTCTCTGCATATCTCGTGTCTCGTATCATATATATGCAAGAAAAGCTGAAAAGAAAAAAACGATCGATAATATTCCATTCCGTGGAGCAAACGAACAAACCTATCAAAGTATCAAATAACAAATGTCATTACGTCATAATTCCATGATTCGCAACTCATACAACGATGCAAAATCAACTTTTAGTGAACGTGACGTGACGAAATCACTTTTTTTCGGATTATGGAAGAACTACCCATCAAAAAAAAAAAACAAGTAATATTAGCACATATACTTTCTAATTACAGTGTTTTCTCATGGCGCATAAAAAGGTCCATTGCTCTCAGATCGCCCATCACGTGGATTGCATCTTGTAATTTTTTCTGGTCCAGCTCTCCCACTTGCCAACCTTTGGTTCACTGCTTACCTTCAAATACCCGTTTTTCATCTTCACATCAAAAGTAATATAATTTTGGTCACTTAATGTTCCTTTTCCACTCACTTGCCAGTTATTAACGTTGATCATCATATCGTTTGTCGCAATTGTTAGGTCCAGAATTGACGAGTAATTTTTTCTCTGGAATGTAAGTTAAGTTCTTCGGTTTAAAATGACCAGGTCATTCGTGGCTATCCACTCGGTTACTACTTGACCCATTGCGGTTATTTCGCATTGAAGTCTCCAGCGATTACAGTTTTCTCCTTTTTGGTTCTGACCAACTACCCAATCCTTTCTAGCGTCACTCCAAGATCATGAATATCATCGTTACCGGAGCAGTCGTGATTGTAAAACTACTGGTTGCAACGTACGTGAATTCAGGTCCATGTCCTTGTCCTTTTATTGCAAAGTTCGTTGTCGGTCATCTTTATTGCAGTATCTATATCCTCAACGAAAATCCAGTACTTTCGTTTCTTAATGGCATTCCGGTTGGGTTCCGAAATTATTATTATCCCAAGCCAGTTCTTGGGCATTCGCTAGTGCCATGTCATGAGCTGGTCGGCTTCTATTTGCATTAATCTGAAGGATTTTAATTTTGATCGGTATTTCCACGCGGTATCTCTATATTTTTTCTGTATATCTTACACTCAGAGTGGCTGAGTTGATGACCTTTTTCTTTGCAGTATATGCAGTATGCTTTATTCGTGCATTCTTTTGCAATCTGTTCTACTTTGGAACATTTCAGACAGAGGGTTTTTTCTGTCTGGTTCATTGCACTCCGCTTTGATATGCCCTATATTATCTGAGTTTCCCTTTCCTTCCAAAGATTCTGCAGTTGGTCTATCCTATTTTTATTTTTCCTATTCCTAGGAGCTTGTCTGCGTCGGCCTCTGACATCACCAGTGTCGCATTTTGTCTGTTTCCAAATGCTAATCGCAGGGCCCTCTCCCCAAAAATTTCTGAGCTTGTGCCGATTGCTTTCTTCAATTTCAACAGCGGTTACGGCCTGGTCCATATATATCCTTCAGGTGCGGAACTTTTTTATTCACCAGGACTGATGTCTCTGCACTTAGTAGTTTATCCCTCATCTCGTTCTTCAGAATTTCAGCTTCGTCCGCCCCATTGCTTATCGTAAGGAGAAGTTCACTTTCCCTAGTCTTAATTATATCCCTCACGTTCACTCCTATATTACTGGGATTAACTGTTCCCTGGCCGTTTCAAGACGGTTTGCATTTGATTTTTCCTTCATTTTGATGAGTACTGCATCTTGTTTAGGTTTTCTCCGGTGAGATAATCCACCTGTATTCTGTTTACTACTCTGAGAGTTGGCCTGCGTTAGGAGTTTCTGACTGTTCACTGGTTTGTTAACTTTCACGTTGTCATTAACGAAGAGGTACTCTACGATCCTTTCAGCTCGGGTAGAGCTCCTACTCCATTGAGCATAGAGAGGTAGAGCCACTTTAGTTTTTTGTTTTCAAGTATGTGGTTCCTGATTCGAACGATGGATTGGAATACGTCGATGTGTTTCGCTTCCTTGGTGCCTATACCGCCGGCGGTAATAGGATGGTGGATGTATCTAGGGGAACAGAGAAAACTGCTATCCTCTCTCGTGAAACCTAGGAAATGGATCATCATAGCCACATCCCCTTTGGTTCTGTTTTGTCTTCTGATCCCATATTCTCCCCAGAACTTAGTGATTGCTGATGCGACCTCATTTTCTAGCGACTTGAATTTAGCATTACATGGCAGTATGATATCGTACTCCTTAGGAGCGTCCCATATGTGTCCACTTCTTACATTCATTTTGTGAAATATTCCATTTTCCTAATCTACTTCTGTTATCATCTGAAAGGTTCCATAGTTCAGGTGCTGTGTCAACTCATCCCTCCTATTTTTTTTCTGGGGTTCTTTCCTGCATTCTTGGCATTGGGTACCACCTGTAGACCGACTCCGTTTCCGGAGATAATTCCCATGTGCTTCTTCCATCGCTTGTATATGTTACCTGATGCTCTCGTTCTCGTTTCGCCACCCTTGTTCTGATTCACTCATCCTATTTTCCTTGTCCAGTTCTCCCAGCCAGCGCATCAGTTCCCTATTCTTCAGTTGTTCGGCATGTAGGGCTAGTCGACTAGCCACTTCCTTCACTTCCTGCTTAGGCTTGTACATCTCCGTGACAACTCGATTGAGCTTTTCAATCTGGTCAATAGTTCTCTCTATGCTGGTTTTCAGAATCTCTTTCCTATCTTTGACCTCATTCCTTTTTTTTTGGATCAGGTGAATGATTGTATTTTTTCTTTCGACCGACTGCTCCAGTAATGGGCTCTCTTCTGGCTTGACTTTATCCTGTATATCAGGGAGGGAAGATACCGAGCAAGTTCTCGATCCAGAGGGAGTTCTGGAGGGCGTTCTCTGTATGGAGTTTCGCCTACTGAAAGGGTTTCCTGACTCTGCTCCTATGACTCTCTTTCATCTGGAGTTTAACTGGTGGTGTATGGTCTGGTGCATCTTTTCCAGTTTCTTTATTCTAATTTTTTCCATCATTTCATCCCCACAAGTGGGGTAATGATATAACGGTCCAGCGTGGCAGTGCGCCCACACCACGCTGAGGCTAGAATCCCTTAGATGTCGCCAGATATCCAGGGCATCGCTCGAGACACACCCCCCCTGTGCCCATGGGCGGGATGGTGTTACACCTCGGGATTGGGAGCTCCCTTCCTTGTCTGCCCCGACTCTGTTCTCCACTGGGGTTGGGTACCCAGTCTCAGGCAGTGTTGCTCGAGTTACCGATGTTCACCACTTGGAGGTGAGATAATGGATTGGGTAGGAGAGGCTAGGTGACATAATGAGAATACAATGTCATATATTTCCGCATCATTACCCCTTTTGGACCTCTTTATCTTCCTATCTATCTATCTTTTTTTTTTGGAGGAAAGATATTTTCCAAAGATACCTTCCGTGCCCGTACACGTAGGCATGATGAATTCTAACACACTTCGTTGCTAGCCTACCACCTAAAACTCCCCGTTTTTGCCACGCTTGGTGTCCTGCAGTCGTCGTTAGAAATACCATCAGGTCACCGGGCAAGACTTATATTTCTTCTCCTGGTCCATTTTGCCTGTCAATCATAACTTTTTTGAATACAAACGCTGCCTGGATAAAAACCCCCGCTTATATTCATAATACTCAGATTTTATGAAGGAATATTCACAATTGAACCATATGGAGTTAATTACAGGAGAAACCGTTTCGCCCAAATATTATAATTCACCACATCCCTGCGTAGTTGAACCCGACAGTTTGACTACTAAATAACGTTGCGTTTTCAACGCAGCCGCTAAATTACCGAATCAAACTAGCCTTAATGATCATATCTACATAGGAGAAAACTATTTGCAAAATTTCATTATATTCATAAAACAAATGTACCGAATGGTTTCTATAACACCTACTCGAAATTATCAGAAGATTATTTGGCGATTTCCGCCACATTTACCAATCGAAGATTACCGCCATACTAGAATTTGTTCTGGAGTAAATTGTTCCCCTTTTCAGTTGTCCATACGTTATGCCATCAGCCGAGATTGGAGGTTAATGTTTCCCTCTAGAAGTCATGGAAAAATTATTGTTACATTTATGATTTTGTAATGTCTTTTTCTTCTCAGAGCAAAGCTGAAATCACCCAGGATGAACTGATTTACTCATGAAACGAGGTGGGTTCAACAGTTTCTTCCATTTACCCTATTTCGAATTGACCTTGCACAAAACGCACTTTATTATCGGCATTAGCTCGCATATGTGATCCTTCAGGTTTCATATCGCCAGTAACCTTTTTTTGAAAAAGTTTTATCCATAGACTCTGGACTTTGGGATTAGGAGGGGATGAATCTCACAATCATAATATCATTCGAATTTGGTCTAGTCTTCCTTTGCCATTCGAGTACGGAATACATAGATGCTGCGATGCTAGTGAGAAGTTGTACGCTGGTGTAATTCATTTTTGAATTCCCAACGGAAGGTTTGCTATCTCCACTAATTTTATTTGTTCCAAAACTAAAGTTGCACCTGTTGGGAAAACAAATTCTTGCTTAGTGTTATGAGCACTGCTGCACCACCATTCTTCGTTCCGCACGGTACCATATATTTTACGTTTTATCCATAATTCACGCCGACCCTGCGAAAAAATGTTAGGTCCGTTACTGAAATCAAAATTTCACTTCTCTTTCATTATTCTGGTCGAACATACCCAAAGTATTCATTTCAAGACAGAGTTGGAATATAAATATTTTTCCGAACCCTTGAAAAACATTGCAAACCTTCCTAGATGACGAAGGTATACTGCAAGTTGGGGGCCGACTCAAACACACTTCGATTACTCATTCCGCTAAGTATCCAATTCTTTTTTCTCGCCAGAGTCAGTTAACTGTACTTTCAACTAGTTTTTTCCACTTGAAACATTTCCACTCGGATTTTCGAACTAGTTATTTCTTACTGTGGCAACAGTTTTGGATTTGATTATCTAAAAGAGATATTGATTCCGTCATTCCCAAATACATATGTTGTTGAGAACCCAAGCCTAAAACCACTATAAACCCCTCATGAGTGATCTTCCTGAATCGCGTCTTTCTCAGGTTGAACTTTTTTCTCGGTGCGGAGTATATTATGGCGCACCATTTTCTATTTCGTTCAGTCGACAACGTGGGGTTGGAAAATGTAAGGCATATCTATGTATTTTTGTTTGCTTTACCACCAAGCATTTCATTGGGAAAATTGCCTAGTGACCTTCAAACATACGTTTTCCACACTGCCCTACAGAAATTCATTGCACGTCGCGGTCATGTATCTCATATTCATAGCGATTGCGGAACGAACTTCCTCAGCGCCAATCGCGACCTCAATGAATCAATGGAAAACGCGGCTGCTCATGAAAAAATAACTTGGCATTCCAGCCATGCTATTGCTTCTCATTCCGAAGGTTTATGCGTAGCAGGGGTGAAATCGGTTGAAGGACATTTAGCTCGAGTCAAAGGACAACAAATTCTTTCATATGAGGAATTCTACACCACTTTGACTATGATTGAAGCTATATCCAATTCACGACCCTTGATCGCCCCAAGTGCTGACGTCGAGGACATAAGCGCGCTTACCCCGTGTATTTTTTGAATTCGTAACCTCTTCCTGATTTCACGGAACTGCTGCTCAATTGCCTATCACGCTTTGAATTATTACAATAAATGAGTCAATATTTTTGAAAACGTTGGAACTGGAAATACTTCCATTCTCTACAGCAACGAGAAGTGGTTGAACTCAAGTACCAATCCAGATGTTGGCACTCTAAGAAGATAATTCACCCGTCTGTCGTTGGTCTCTTGAACGTATATTTTCTCTTCACTTTGGTGACGATAGGGTGGCCCGAGTGGCAACAGTCAAAACAGCAAATTTTTTTTTACTTTTTATTTCTGTTTTTTTCATTAACAACTGATGAAAGTTTGTTTTTTCGTTTATTTATTTTTTATCCTTTGGTATTCATAATGTTAAACTAGTTTAGTAATTCCTCTTCAATTTATTTTAGAATTTTGCCAAGAAAATCATAATTTCCGACTCTGAAAACCCCTAGATACCAATTTTGAATAGAGTCGGACCAAAATCACAAAAATTATCCGCCATATTGAAGCCGCCATTTTTTTTTCATAACAAATCATGTACACTTGCCAAATTTCAAATCAATCGGACGATTAGAAGTGGGTCAAATTTAACTTGCATTATTTGATTCCAGACAGACACACAGACAGACCGACACCGGGACAGAGTAAAACTAAACAAAATCTTGTAATTGTGAAATGACTAGATTTTTTTCAAGACTGAACAACTCAGTAGCTTTGAACGAAAATAAAAACAATATTTGTCTAACATGAATACCAGCATATTCCGGAATACATGGTAATGAGACACCTGATATACTCACAAATGTGGGAAGGAAACTGCGTATTTCCATGAAAATGAAGCTAGATATAATTATTATCACACTCAGGAATGAAAATAAAAAAAAGATTTGCAGAATATTGGCCAACCACTACCCAAATGAAAGGAAGGTCCTATGCCCATGATCAGGATTACTTCCAACACGTATAATGGTTTTCAAAATTTCCCTTCATAAACAGGCGGCACCTAACTACCATTATGAGAATAAGAACGAAAAATTGTCTTACGGAGGCCCACCTTCACAGCATTGGCATGAGAGACACCCCAAACTGCGAATGTGAAAAAGTCGAAACCTAAGAACACGTAACACTAGAAAGTCCTATCAATGAGGTACTGAAAAAATTGAATCCAAAGGTAATGCTACTCCTTAAAAAGTTCCTTGATTATAATATAATCAATTTTCAAAATCATCATTTATAACAATTTAGATCCTTACCTTTCATAAGGACCAAGCACTCTTCAAAAGAACTCCCGAGTCTGGAGTTCTAAGCACTTTCATTTTTGGATTGCTCGCGATTACTAAGTACTTTCAGAAAGTAATTGAACTTAGCAGCACTGAGCGCTAAGCACTTTTCAAAAGAGTGAGACTGTTCGGCACTTAAGATACTTCTTGGTTTGGAATTGCTGCAATAAACAATTTGGTCCAACTGAAGAAATGAGTTTTTGTATATTTGGGTTAATTACGTCGAATTGAATCCAGAACAGCAACTGAAACAGAATATATACGTAAAACTCAATGCTTTGCCCCGTATCATACATTATTTATGGATGTGGCGTGTAGTGGAATAAATACGACTCGTACGCTAGTACACTTCAAAATGAAAACTTAATTCATATAAATCTAATGATCTGAAACTATCTCCTCGAATTATCGATAGGGTCAAAACAGCAAATGTCTTTAATTTTTTTCATTTTTTTTTTACTTTTTATTTTTGGTTTTTCAATAACAACTAATAAAAGCTTGTTTTAAAAAAAAATCCGTTCATTTATTTTTTATTTTTTAGTATTTATGATGTTAAACTAGTTCAGTAATAATTATTCAATAAATTGAATAAATTGAATAAATTTTAGAATTTTGCCAAAGAAATCATAATCTTCGACCCCGAAAACCACTAGATACCAATTTTGTATGGAATCGGACCATAATCACAAAAATTATCCGCCATATTGGAGTCGCCATTTTTTTTCATAACAAATTATATACACCTGCCCAATTGCGAATCAATTGGGCGATTAGAAGTGGATCGAATTCAACTTACATGATACGATTCTAGACAGACACACAGCCATACCGACATCGGGTCAGGTAAAACTTAATTAAATCTTGTAATTGTGAAACGAATATATATTTCTCAGGACTGAACAACTCATAGTAGCTTTGAACGAAAATAAAAACAATATTTGTCTAGCATGTATGAGACACCTGATATACTTACAAATGTGGGAAGAAAACTGAGTATTTCCATGAAAATGAAGCTAAATAGAATTATTAACACACATAAAAATGGAAATAAATAAAAAATTTGCAGAATATTGGCCAACCACTACCCAAATGAGAAGGAGGTCCTTTGCCCATGTTCAGGACTACTTTCCACAAATATAATGGTTTTCAAAATTTCCCTTCATAAACAGGCGGCCCCTAACGACCATCATGAGAATAAGAACCGAAAATTGTCTTACGGGGGCCCACCTCCACAGAATTGGCATAAGAAACACCCCAAACTGCGAATGTGAGTAAGTCGAAACTCAAGAACACGTAACACTCTGTCCTATCAATGAGGTACTGAAACAATTGAATTCAAAGGCAATACTACTCCTTGAAAAGTTCCTTGATTATAATATAATCAATCTTCAAAATCATCATTTATAACAATTTATTTCCTTTCCTTTCATAGGGACTCCCGAGGCTGGAGCTCTAAGCACTTTCATTTCTGGATTGCTCGCGATTGCTGAGCACTTTCAGAAAGTAATTGAACTTAGCAGCTCTGAGCGCTAAGCACTTTCCAAAAGAGTGAGACTGTTGGGCACTTGAGATACTTTTTGGTTTTGAATTGCTGCAATAAACAATTTGGTCCAAATAAAGAAGGGAGTTTTTGTATATTTGGGTTGAATACGTCGGATTGAATCCAGAACAGTAATTGAAACAGAATAATTATGTAAAACGGAATGCTTTGCCCCGTATGATATATTATTTATGAGTGTGGCATGTAGTGGAATGAATACGACTCGTACGCTAGTGCACTTCAAAATGAAAACTTAATCAATATAATATCGAATGTTCTGAAATTGTCCCCTCGAATTATCGAATTTTGACAAATCATGATTTTTCAGCCCAAAAACCCCTACCTCCAATTTTCATTGAAATCGGATACTGAATGAAAAAATCTCGTACCATATTAGACCCTCAATCTTGAATTCTGACAATAAAATCATAATCTGCGACCCCTAAATCATCCAGATAGCAATTTTGAATAGATTCTGAGATTCAGTGATATAACACAAAATAATGATCTCCGATACCAAAAACTCTCACAAACCAATTATAAATAGAATCGAACCTTGAGCGCATCAATGAAGCACATTGAATAATAACTCTTAAAGATATTTCAATATTTTTTTTCATGTTCGTGAACAGTTTCCCGACCCCCAAAAGTCTCGCAGCTTGCGCCCGTAGAGAGTTCAGCACATAGAGCTCCACCAAAATCATAGGGAAACGTAATTGAAATTGCTGTCATTTTGTCGACTGGTCTGATCAGAAGGCCCTCCAGTCACAGAGAGTCATACGAATATTAATTCTTTACCTATAACTGTTCTGAAGTTTTCTCAATATAATATCATCGTGTGTAGAAAGTCTATTCATTGAGTTTCGGCATTCAGGGAAAAATACTTAAGCTCCAAATTCACTTTGCAACGCAAAACATAAAAACCAGTGTTTGTATCCACACTGCAATCTCTCGAATATGCATAATATAGGGACACAGACGCGTTCATTCGTTCTTGGGAGTTCCGCTGGCCGCGTCTTCATGTTTCGAAAACATTTAAAGATTCATAGGTGGGGAAAGGCTTAGTGCTCAGTAATCCCAGGAAGCCTTTCCCTAAAATGCTCGAAGCACTGAGCCCTGGTTGAAGAAAGTGCTCGGGAGCACAGTGCTTTGAGACAGCTTCGACTGGGTTCTGCAAATCCGAGGTAACATTTCTGGGTGTGAGAACGTGTGAGAACGAGAAAGGTTTTTTCCTGTGTTGTGCTACCTGTCTTCAACTCTCAGTTCCACCTTTCAGCATATGAGCAACAATTTTGGGATATCAGCTTGACTCAGACTCACTCAACTGTGACCTTGCACAATTGAAATTGATAATGAGCTTGCCAACTTCCATGCAGGAAAGGTCCAAAGAACAAGAGAAGAGAAGAGAGAGAATGAAAAATTGCATGTTTATTCCATCAACTTCACTCTTGGTATTTACATTATTTGGGGTCATGTGGAAATAAAGTGACTCAGCTACCTGTGTCTTATATTCATTTTGAATCTGTGTAAAATTTGGGCATTTTAAAAAGGATGGTTTTTTTCAATGGAGTGATTGGTGAGTCCAGAGTGGCGAGTTACATTCAATTAAATTTACAATTTTCATTAAATTGGATCCACAAAACCACGACACGAGCTTTTTCAGGTGAAAATTTCCCTCTGGAGAAGCTGTGAATATCTGGGTTCGCATTGATATGGAACTAATACAATTATCATGTTCGCTCCACCGTCGGTATTCAGAGATTGCCGACGTTGTTGTTCAGTACAGCGTAACTCATTATATCTGAAAACCACAAGCATTCCGAATTCAGAATAAATGAAACACACAAGGCACTAATGAGGTCGATTCAAAAGTCTCGTCCTCTGTTTATTTGCTTTGCCTTTCTGGGTTATTTCGCGTTCTCGCTTCTTTGATATCACCACTTGAAAGTTGAAAGACTTTTGGAGGGTACGAGATTGGCTCGTTTAATGAGCTGTTTGTTTTAGTAAGCAAAAATTATATCTGTAATTTATTCCAACTGTTCTGTTCCAGAATACAGAATTATGAATGAAGGAGCGGAAAAAACTCATGCAATTATCATGGTTATTCTGGTTATTCTTCAATAGAGAATTGTATACAAGCAATAAGGTTTTTTCCGTTGAAACGAATTGAAGAACAATTTGAGTCCTTTTCCTTGTGAATAAAACTCATTTTTTTTCAATTTTATATGAATCATAATGCAAATGAAACCACCATGAAATTGTTTCCGACATATTTGTCACTTATGTTACTGGTGACATATTTTGCAACGTTTATATTAGAGCGCTTTTGTTGTCTGTTCGTCCGTTCGGTACAATTCTTGCAATCGATTTTAAACAAACTTCCCCATGAGCTAGAGAGTTGAAACTTCAAACATAGCTCAGAATTGATGCAACATTTCCTTTCTTGTTGTTGTTTTTTGTATGATAATAATAATAATAACGAACAATCGATTTAAAATAACTTCCTGATGAGCTGAAGACTTAAAATTTTATTGCTCGGAACTGGATGAAAATGCAATATTATCTCACCGCCATGTCAATCTGTTGGTTCGTTTGTAATCATCATAGTGAGGAGCAATCGATTCTGAACTAACTGAAATAAACCTATTATTCTGAATGATATTCCATCCACAGACGATGCTCTGATGTTTTCCATAGTTGACTTCATAACGCTGGTTTCTTTTTTGTTCATGAAAAAAACACTCCCTCCACCCACCAAGATCTAGGGCTTCATGTCATCTCACAAGACCCAGGGTCACACCGTTTCAGTCCCAATTCAATTTTCAATAAAAGATTGCACTCCTGTTTGTAGGCAGTTTTAAATGGACCATAAATTCGAACACCTAAAGGCTGGATTCGATGAGATCTATGCGGTGGTGATGACATCATTACTATGTTGTTCGTTCTGCGAAACTCATAAGCCCTCAGAGAGATATGACCGCAGTTATGGTCTAATATGAGCGGTATCGGTCCGTTTTCTGAAATTGGCGAAATGTTTTAGCCAAACCACAAAGAGGTCTTCGTTTATCCACCCGTTCTTTGAGCAGCGGTATATGTATAGCGCCACGTGAACCATCGCTTTCTAGTGCCGGTAAATGTCTCTGGCGAGGAAATTTCAGCATTGGTGGAAGATAAGAACCAGAAGCACTCACTGCACACACAACTGTTTCATTCTCTCCTCTTTTACCAGACGTTATGGAGCTCACACGTTTTTGACCTAATTCACGACTTTACCCGGGTCTTGAACTGACGATATGCTAGTTTGATCCATATTATAGATATTTCTTGGTGGAAACTCATATTTTTCCATTGATTTCCCAAGCAGCGTAATGAATATATCGACTTCATGCTTGTCAGAAGCAGTTACTCGACTTAAGCTAGTGCCTCAGACACATTGTTTTTTTTTTTTTTTTTAAACCGATTAGCCAATTTTTTCCAGCAATGCCGAAATTTTCAAATGAATTTGTGCTTCAAATTACTCTCAAAAGCATACGCATAAGCCATCTTTCCTATTTGAATTGAAATGCAGCCATAAAATATCTTACCGAGGAATTTCACTTGGTCTGCCATTTGTGCTTCCTGTTCCTTCGCGAAGACTGGATCCCTTTCCAGAGACGGTGATACAGGGTTCTCATTTTTCAGTTTTTCTTGAATGGCTGAAAATGGGATACCAGTAGAACGCGCTGCTTCTCTTATTGTTGCCCTTCATCGACAAGTTTGAATGCTTTGGTGCAATCGTCTTCAAAATAATGTAAATATACCTGAATACAATAAATACAAACGCGACGAACATCGATCAGAAACAATTTTTTTAGGTCTAAAAAATATCATCTACTTGTATACGTGACTTGCTTGCTGACCGCAGCGTGACTGGCATTGCCACCTCTGCACTTCTGAGGTTAATTATAATTTGAGAAAAAACTTGTCGTAAATTGCTTGAAACCTACAATCGAATGGATAGCTAGATAACTAATTGGCAAAAAATATCAAAGATAATAAATGAAATATGAATTTTATGATACTCACCTCTTATGTTCTGCAGCGAAAAAGTTATAAGAAAGTGGCGAAAAACAAACACGCGGGACGTTCCCAATGACGCGCGGTCGGAACCGAACTGAGGTCGGCGCGTCGTGGTGGGGAACAATCACGCCACTCTCTTTGCATATGTGAGTGCACATTAACGAAGTATTTCGTGATATAGTTTGGTGACCGGCATTGTCATCCGACCGAGAATACCCACCTCTACCTAATAGTACGGAGTGCAGGGAGTAGAGTATTGCCATCTAGGAGACTCATTCAATGCCGATGAGGCTCAACGTCGGGGGCCGACTATAAGCAGGGACGTACTCGAAATAATTGAATTTTCATACTAGATAATATATTTTGTTGACGGCTCGGTTAAGCAAATGATTGAGCTAGTATAAAATATTATATTTACTAACGCGTGTGGAAAGTGTTATCATAGTGAGTTGTAGAAAATGAGTTTTTCTAAACTACTATTTTCAGACTGAAACAATCTTTTCATCGTCTTGTAGGCGACAAAGTACAGTTTCCCAAATAACAGTAGAAAAATAGGTACTCATTCTCAATGTATCGAGAAAAAGTAAAAGAATATATAAATGTAAATATATAAACGATAAAGGAGACTCATTTATCTGAATAGACGTAATAATATGCATATACCTATGGAATAGACTTGCTCGGAAATATAAAAACTCAACTTCAAAAATTTCAGGTACAGAATTTTTGACATAATTATGTATTTGATTCAAAAAATGATTGAAAAATGAATGAAATTCATAAAATTAAATTTAACAGGTACAAATACAATAAGAAAAAATTAATAATACATTTTAATCTAAGTCAGTTTCACTGTCACTATCGTCATCCAAGTTGACAACAATTTGTTCTCTGGGCAACAAATCTTTATTTTATTATAGAACAATCGATAGAGGTTTTTTTTCGTGGCCAAAATACTTACCAACTTTGTCATCATACGGAAGGCAGTCGGTAGCTATACCCTGTTATGTTTCCCACTCCCAACTGTCATTGCTCAATTTTTTATAAACATTTAAAAGCATTTTTTTGTATTTTTTATCGTTTTTGACTTGTAATTTGAAAACTGATGAAGCAATCTCGATACTCTCGATGGACGAATAGAGAATCAAAATGCAAAGAAAATGAGCCCAAGCAAGATTCGATCGAATTATTAGTAACGCCATTTTTCAAGTTTTGAAGCAGGCTCTTCACGACATAGTAGTAATTTATATGTACTTCATGTGTGAAAAACTCAGGTTCTGTGATAATCCGTTTTGGCATAATTGCAATTTATTTTTCAATGCACTTCATTGCGGCAGACCTGGATGCGTCATAGGTGGTCCGATTTCAATTTTTCCAAACGATTTTGAGAGTTGAAGTATAGTACTACGAAATGGCTATTCTCATTTTGCGTTAAAATGCTGTGAAATAGGTGAGAAATACTTGCAAACTTGACTGAAATACGGCGAGTGCATAAAACCGGCTCAGGAGTGGGGGTAGAGCAGCAGATTTATAACGGGCATAGGGCGCTTGCATACGCTTCCCCGCGTCTGCTGCTCTACCACCACTAAGCAGCTGCTTTCACGCACCAGCCCATTTTCCATCATGTTTGCAAGTATTTTTTACCTATTTTGCAGCATTTTAACGCCAAATGAGAATTTACATTTTGTAGTACTGAACTTCTACTTTCGACCTTTTCTTAAAAAATTGGAATAGGACCATCCAGGTCTGCTCAGAGGTTACTCAAAAATGTTGATTTTGATTTCAATTTATGTAAAACAAGTGGGCTCACTGGAATATTGAATTTGTAGAAAAAAATAATTTTCTATAAAAAGATCAACTATATTCACATATGTTTCACACATATAATTGCAGAATTCAAATTGCAATTATGCAAAAACTAATGATGCGAAGGCACCTGAGTTTTCCACACATGAATTACATTGATCACTACTAAGTCATGGGAAGCCTTCATTATAGCTTGAAAAGTGGCGGAGTTATGAAAATAAAAACTGTTTATATCTGGTTTTTCTACGTTACTAATGATCCGATCGAGTCGCGTTAGGGCTAATTTTTTTTGCATTTCAATTCTCTAAAATTCTTCCATTGAGAGTATCGAGGTTGCTGCATTGGTTTTCAAGTAACAAGTCAAAAATCGATAAAAAATGCTTTTTGATATTTATAACAAATTGAGCAATGACAGTTGCGAGTAGATGACATAACAGGATATATCTACGAATCGTCTTTCGTGTGATGGCACAATAGTATTTTTGTCACAGAATCAATAGAGCAGAAAATCCCCATTGATTGGCCTACTATGATTTTTCTACATTTTGTACATGCGCTACGCAACTTTCCCAGCTCTCATTTGGAATATTCTACATTCTGACCGAACCAAAGCTACCTCAGATGGGTTCGAAGTTAGCAAAACATTATTCCTCCTCACCGATGCTTTCAGCACATGCCATATGTGTTCAATTGGATTGAATATGCAATGGTAAGGAGAAAGTCTCACCACTGTATGATCCATTTCTTCTGCCAATGTGTCACGATAATATTGTTTTTTTTATTGAAAATGATTTTATTATTTCCAGCAATAATTTTTTTGGGTTATCATCTTCAAAATAGCATATAGTCTTCAGTTTTGAGTGCCATTTGAATACGGAACTTCATAAAACCTTCCACTGTGGTAGCTCGCATTATCCATCACAAACACACTATTTGGTGGTTTATTTGCCGAAAATTTATTTTCAAACCAGTCTTCGAATAATTCTGCCGTAGTATCGTCATGCTAGTCAACACGGGAGTCCAATATATTTTCGGCTGATGAAGACAAAGTATTTGTTATAAAACCATTTTCTTCCAGCATGAATTATTGTTACCGGCTTCCCTCTATTTGGTGGAGCTTTGGTTGTGCAGTGACCAAACGAATCAACCCAACCTCCATCTGGAACTTCATGGGTGTCAAACCACGTCTCATCCAGATGAACGATGTCCCTCCCATCCTAGTAGTCTATATTCAAGGATTGTAATTGAATTCTAGGAGCGCTGATTACATAATTATTTGCCGTTTATCAATTTTTTTTATTTTAAATGCGTTTTGTGGATTGCATTTTCTGAGTGTCTCACGGCAACACTCTATTCCTTTCTGACATTTTTTCAATCTTTCCAATTAAGTATTTGAAGTAGGGACCATTCGTTCCCTATACATGTCATATATTTTTCGACGAATTATATCTACATCATACACGTCCAGGAGTACCAGAGTCTTCCCTTCTTCTTCTCTTCACTATAGGCTCATTCACTACACACCACACTGTCTTTACTGACCTGCGAACTAACGTAATGCACGTTCACGGATGGGTCATTTTTGGGCAACACGTAATTGACAACAAATACTTCCTTTCCAACAAAATACAAACTGCTAACGGAATCTCAAAACCACAAACCAGCAAGGAAACTTGGGAATGTTTTAATTATTTCAAGAAAATTAGTTAATAACATAATCCGAACCTAATATAAAAAGGTTGAAAATCAATCATATTAGTCATTATTATTAAATTTCGTTGACAAATTTCTATTCGCACATTAATGTTCAATATAGGAGTAAAAGTGGTAGTAGCTTCAATCCGTACCTGAAATCTCTAGACCGTTTTCTATAATATATCACACCCGAACAATGAGCCATCATTAGATTATGAGATTAGCATTCATAATGACTCTCTTGGATCTCTAACAAGAGTATAGCTCTTGCTGGAAAAAGTCACGCAACAGTTTATATCATTCTATTGTTAGGTTATTATTTATGTATCATTCATCTATTGCATGTCGTACTGAATTTTTGAAGTATTTTCGTAGCTATTAGAAATTCTTAAACACCAATTTTCAGAAAACTCGGTGAATACCTTCAACATTGGAGAAATCGTTTCGTGATGGATGTGTATTTGAAGTGAGCAATTCTCGGGAAATCAATGTTATTTCAAATAAATATTCATCGTTGAGATTTTCAGTCAACCCTACAAAAATTAACCTCATAGTTGAGAGCATCGCTATCTCAGTGTGAGGTAGTGAGTTACCATCATACAATCCCAAAACCTAGATACACACTGGAGTATGTTGATTAGGTGAAGGAGTTGAGGAAATATTTTTTTTCACATATTTCACTAATAATTTTATGAAAACATAAATTTGGCAAGACCACAAACTCACAAATTTTCTTCATATGTGCTTGAAGTTGAAATATAGCGATGAAATATAATGTATGCATATTTTTTCCTAGATTGTGTAATATTCGAATAAATGCTGCTCTAAAACCCTCAAATTCAGTGAGACATTCAAACACAGCGTTATTGCCGCTTCTTTTGACGTATTATGAGTCGAATGATTTGGCATTTTTTCTACTTGCTAGTGTCACTATTTTGCGGAAGAGGAAATGTTATTCTGTTTCATCCTATGAATAAAACAGTACTTGTGTCAGCATGTGTTATATTGAAATAAAGACTTCGTATTTGATAGCTTTCCTTGATTTACTTATTCTTGAATAATATGTTTGTATACCGAGTGCTGTTATTATTTTTTTTGTCCGCTCACATTGTGAAGAAATATTATAAATAATGCTCGGCAACGCTGTATTTCCTAGCACTGTCGGCGATCAGCGAGTTGCCGGGTAACTATTCTGAGGAACTTCTGAGAAAATGTTATTCTATTTCATCCTAAGAATGGAACATAACTTGTATTAGCTTGTGTTATATTGAAATAAAAATATCTCATCTGATAGCTGCTCTTTATTTAGTTATTCTTGAAGAATATGTATGTATACCGAGTGCTATTTCATATTATTTTTTCGCCCTGCTCACATTGTAAGTGAATATTATGAATAACGTTTGGCAACTCTGTAATTATCTTATATCTGAACTTGTTACGTCACATCCTGGCGCGGTTTCCGCAGTGTTCAAACAGGATTTTTTTTTTAAAACCACTTCGAAAAAAAAAATAAAAAAAAATCCAACCACTTCTCTCATCGTTCTGGACATTGTGGTATTTTTTCCAGTAATCGGAGATTTCGCCTATTGCGATGCTGATTCGAAAAATTTCGGATCTACAGAGTAGTAAAGTATGGGTGATTGCGACCTCTAATTTATATAAGCTTGGGTTGAAAATGGTATCTATTAGTAATGCCCTTTATTTCATTTTTAGAGCGATTCATTTTCATTTTCAAATTTTCAGATGGATAAATTGATTTCTGTTAAGGGGCTTTTCTTCCTTCATACTTATCAGGGCGCGTTTCTATCAAATTCGGAATCGCATCGGGTGCCACCTTCTGTTATAGTGGACGAGCCACTGTGCTCCGGGCAGTCTCAGTGAAAAAATAAAACACTCTAGGGGTCAGTATTGTATTGACTAACACAACGGAGCCATGAGGGCAGACTGCATTTCAAACATGGTTGCTGACTGCACAATAATTCGTTCTCCCCAAAACCCTGAACTAAGTAAATGAATTCCACGTCAATCATAATAATTTTATTTTATGCTCCAATTCAAACTATGTACAGGGCGGCTGGCGGCAGCTTCAAAATTACAGGAGAAAGGCAAACATACTCTAAAAGATAAGACGGTTGTTAATCTCAATAATTCGAGGAGATTTGGACAGTAGTACAAAAGCTCCAGAGAACGGGGTGCAACCACGACAACCAATATTAAATAGCATAGCGTGTTTCAAAATGCAAATTTGCGAGCGGCCATATATGTGAGAATGAAAAAATGGAAATAAATCTATCCCAAGATGACAATAAATGGAAAACAAAGCCCAATATGAGCACGTCATTCAAAAACACAGGAATATATATCGAATTGGTACCGCGACAAGATAAAATTTGACATGGAAATGGAACAAAAAGAAAAAAGAAAAAAGAGAGAAACTTAAAAATATTAGAAAAAAAAGGAACAGGGAAATCTGACACAAAAAAAATCAACCAAACAGAAAAAAAAGAAAAAAAATATTAAGATAAGAGCAAAACTAACCAAAGGCAGGCCTGTCCACAGCGGAAAGCACATATGAAAGTAATAATAATTATAACCAAAATCAGGACATCCAGATGTTCGACAAGGAGTCCGACTAGAAAATGCCGAGAACGGAAATAACTGATTTCAGGTAATATAAAAACAAAAGCGCAAATGAGGCAGCAATGCTGAGAGCTCAAGAACTCGCGCAAGAACTAAATCTGTTAGAGGGCGACATGAAAAACGAGCAGCACAACGATGAGCCACGAAGTAATAACAACAACTACACTACGATAAAAACAAAGAAGACTACAATCCCTATCATATAATAGCGGAATCGAACCGCGAAGCCATAAACAACTACTGGATAAACAAACTGACGGATATATAAACAAGGAATGGAACATCTGAGAACCGAAGCTCGTATACTACCCTCCCCACGGGATAGAAAAAATATAATCAGGGAAGAGTTTTCTGCACGGAGAAACCGGAATCAATAGAAGGGTACCCAAAAGACTGATAGAAAACATACCAAGCACCAGAGCAGTAACACACAATATGTTTTCACCACTAGAAATCATATGCTTTTACCAAAATAAACACAGAACTCGGCAGCCGGACTAAAGAGAAAGGCAGAAATGGCAAAAAACCAAAAATACCAGCACAGGGCAAAGACTGAGACCCAAAAAACAGAGAACAATATCGGGAAGTAACAGAAGAGAATCTGGAACAGCCAAACTCAAAGTCAGAGACAAAACCAGAAAACAAAGAGAGCCAGAACAACAAGGAAGCAAACAGAAAACAATGCAACCAATAATAATAAAGGGCAAACTGCCACTGGGCAAGAAAGTCAGGAAACAATTGGACAAAGATCTGGAGAAAGATTATATAGTGAAATATAATAGAAATGATATTACTTTCGAAATATCCACAGAGAAAGACCACGCAAAAGTGATGGAGATACTAAAGGAGATTTGAGCCGAGTTTTACTCATATACAACAAAGGAAGAAAAAATACATTCATTCGTTTTGAGAGGACTGGATAATGATCCAGACCCAGAGGATATAAAAGAAGATCAAGAAAGCCAGGGAGTAGAAGTTGATAAAGTTACGAAGGTGAGGAAGATGGACAGAAAAGTGTTCGTGGCCACCACGGCCCCAAAATGAAATCAAGTTACCTGGAAAATATGGTAAGAACCATAATGCATGCAGTCGTAACCAGGATAGTCATGATATACGATAAAAACATAACGCAGTGTCACGGATGCCTAATGTTGGGGCATACCACTAGCAAACAGACTCCTCAGTTGCGTAAAATGAATAGAAAGCCATCACACAAGGGATTGCACCAAACTATTAGAAACCCCTACACAATGCTGCAATTACGAGAAAAACCACCCGGCTAATGCCAAAATCTGCAGAGTATCAAAAAGTTAAGCCACCTAGTTGAAAAACTAGAAGTTCAAGCAACAGAACAGAAGCCAAGGTATTTGCCAGTACCTCCACCAGAAACGAACGCTTGAACACGAGGGCAAGAACAGAACGATGCCCAAGAGAACTCAGGAAGAGGGTACGTCAAAAATGCGACGCTACCTCAACCAGAGAGTCGTGAAGAGTCGAGAAGAGGATACGCCAGATATCTGGCGCTACCCCAAACGGACAGGAGCCGAAAAGAGTGGGGAATAGGGTACGCGAGAGATCTGGCGCTACCCCAAACAGACGAGATGATTCCAAAAAGATCGAGAAGATGGAACGTCAGGGACCAGGCGC
The DNA here is from genome assembly GCA_018342105.1 of Gonioctena quinquepunctata. Classification (NCBI taxonomy): domain Eukaryota; kingdom Metazoa; phylum Arthropoda; class Insecta; order Coleoptera; family Chrysomelidae; genus Gonioctena; species Gonioctena quinquepunctata. The sequence continues at coordinate 85,164 of JAFIRS010001916.1, read as the reverse complement.
CTCCGATCAGAAAAAAGATCCAAGTCACTGAAGGCCTCTCTTCTATACCCCTTCGATATCCCAAACAAACATGGGAGGTAACTCAATCGAAATTTCGCGGAAAATTTCAAAATTTTTAGACGTATCGAAAGGCTCAATGAGCTTCATGAAATTCCACCAAACACTCCGGAAGAAAGTCGTATAAATACTGCTACGCAATTCTTTTTCTTTAATGGCGGGTTATAAAGGTATGGAGCCATGTATGTTCGATGCGAATGGAGTTGCTGCTGAAAACTTTGCGCTTCTCAACAACTTCATTCATGAGCATTGAGAAGATGTAATGCTTCGGTCTGAGACCAAATTCCGACAGGGGCATAATTCAAATGTCAGGGGATTCACCACCTTCAGGGACGACAGACAAGATGGGAAGAGGGCCGTAGGGAAAGTAGCAATTTTAATAAAGAATGATATACCATTGACCAAAATTCCGCACCAAAACTCAGCTCTTGAACATATTGATATAAAATTCAATTAAAAAACATGTTTATTCGCAATTTATAGCTCTCCGGAGAATAAATCAGCTCAAATTGGGAATAGAACTCGAGACCATTCGCACAGAAGCAAAACATTCGTCCACTGTACCACTACCGGTACAATCTGTTACTGGGTCCTTCTGCTATGAATCCTATTATGATCGGGTAAGTTCGTTTATCTCCGCGCGGTGCGTACGGGTTGATAACTTTCCTGTCTTGAGTCGGTGATGTTTTTATTTTTCACTTGATCGTTACTGCTTCATAATACCTTGGCAACGGAACAGACTCATAACGCCCGGGGCGTTATGGAGGGCATTATAAATCATAACGCCCGCTTAATGTTTTTTTCTGTAGTTCAATAAACTAATTACTCAGAAAAGTTTTATTTATAACTGTACATTAAAAAGGGACTAATTATTTTCTCTCAAATAGAAATTGAAATTTTCAAGTGTTCCTGAAAAATTAGTACCAAGTTTGAAGTTCTGTGAGTTGACCGATGATGAACTCCTCAATGTGCATTCGGTTTCGTTCGGAACGTAAACATTTTCTTTTTCGGAAACGGAATGGGCTATCATTGTAGCAATTTTGTTCTTCGAGGAGATACTTTCTTCAATATAGCTTTCCGCTACCGTACTACTCTTCCATTTTCCATGTGATTTTAGTGTTTCAAAGGGAGCACCACACTGAACAAGAAGCGTTGACGACGTTCGACGTAGACAATGTCCGGTGTAACCTTTCGGGTATTCCAAATTTAGGTATTTCGCTATGATAGAAGGAACACTTCCTATAGTATTCTTACCTACAGGCATTGAGTTAATGCATTTATTATTTCTGTAGGTTGAAAAAAACCTACGTTGTTTACATCCTTTTGGTCGTAGTGCAATGTTCTATTTACTTCAATATTAAATATCTTTGTTCTATTAAACTATTTAAAGATAAAAAATTAAAAGTAAGTAGTTCAAGGCTCCTATTTCGCTTTTTTCAACCATGGTGAAACTTTTTGAGGTGCAGGTCTTGGTTTCTGGTGCCTTGATCAGTGAAACAGCTCCTCTGTCTTCAATGTCATCAACTGTCATCTTGACCATTTCATCACGTCTTAAGCCTCCAAATATGCCCATTACCAGAACAACTTTATGAAGCAGAAAAGTATCATCTGGAGCTTTTCTTATGAAAAGTAATACTTGTCCACCTTCCAATACCTTTATTTTTTAGGAATGTATCCTTTTGAATTAACTTTCAGAAATGCCATCAGTCGACTGAATGCTGATATATTAATATTTTCTTTAACATTCAATATTGATTTCAGCTGTGAGTATTTGGTCCATAGACTATTTGCACTATATTGTTCAGACTGAAATAATGTAAAATAAATAAAAAATATTGATATTTTTCATGAGATAAACTCACCAGTTCCTGGAAGTATGCCATTAAGACAGTTTCATTTACGGTATTCACTCTGTTTTCATCTTTCCATTTCAGAAAATGGTCATACTCCTTCTCATGTAAGTGTTTGGATTCCATAGGCAGTAAATTTCCTAACGCTTTTTCAGCTTTAAGCGTCACATTCTGTGGGATCTCCATAATTATTATGAACACAACCGTTCTTAGTTTCCCCCACTAACAAGCTTGTCAATTCTTACAGAAATGCAGCGTCGTTTTATTAAATAAACAACGCTTAGCAACCTCTTCAATGTTCCCATGGCAATCGCATAGAAGCTCACTTGTGCTCAGTTGCCGACCAGAACGCAGTAAATACTATGAGAAGAAATTTATGAAGTAAACAACGTCGTTAAAGATAATCTTTTCGTGAAAAATAAAATCTTGTATGCACCACGAGCGTTACTAGATCCTAACGCCCATCGGGCAACATTCATCCCTCGTGCCAAAGGCCCTCGGGTGAATGTTACCCTCCGGGCGTTAGGATCTATAAAACGCACTTGGTACATAAATAGCTATTACACGCTTTATATTAGTTTCACTTGTATGTTTGTAACCGTATGTTTGTTTGTAACCGACTCCTTTGGGCACGATTTTGACCCTCTTCCAGACGTACGAATGATTTGAAATTTGGCGAGTGTACATAATTCTGGTGACAATGCATTCATAAATTTTTGTTGGAAAAAAAACAAAATGGCGGCTCCAATATGGCGTACGAGTTTTGTGATTATGGTCCGATTTGCTTCAAAATTGATATCTGAGGGTTTTCGTGGTCAGAGATTATGATTTTTTGTCAAAACTGTAAAATTCAAGATGGCGGATCCAAAATGGAAGACGAGTTTTGTGATTATGGTCCAATTCTATTCAAAATTGGTATGTGGGGGTTTTTGGGGTCCAACACTATGATTCTTCTGTAAAAATTGAAAAATTTCAGATGGAGGCTTCAAAATGGTGGACGAATTTTGTGATTATGGTCCAATTCTATTCAAAATTGGTATGTGGGGGTTTTTGGGGTCGGAGATTATGATTATTTTGTCAAAATTGGAGAATTCAAGATGGCGGCTCTAAAATGGCAGACGAGTTTTTTGATAATGGTCCGATTCTATTCAAAATTGGAGAATTATAGTTAAAAAAATTAAATAATAATAATGATAGTTCAAAAAACTGAAAAACACGCTTTAATAGAGAACCAAACTAAAAAGTTGAAAATAAATGATAGTTTGAAAACTAAAGAACACGCTTTAATAGAAAACTAAACTAAAAAGTAGAAAATAACTTTAAATGAGTCTGAAATAAGAATTCAGTGATTAACAACAAATTTATTTCATCGTTAAAAAGAGTGGGGTGCTTTTTAAGATATTTCCATATTGATTCTACTTCTACCAATATCTGTCCATGAAACATCAACAACAATTGACATCGGGCACCCCACGCTTTTTTACGATGAAATAAATTTGTTGTTAATCACTGTATTTTTATTTCAAGCTCATTTAAAATTATTTTCTACTATTTAGTTTAGTTTTCTATCAAAGCGTGTTCTTCAGTTTTTGAACTATCATTTATTTATTACTCTGAGAGGTACCTAGATTTCAGTGAATAAGAAATCAAAGTGAATAGTACCTCAAATATACAAATGATCAACTTTCATCCATAATTTGTATACATACGATGCTATTCAAGAAAACTAAAATTCCTATGTTGACAATTAGACATTTTCAGGACTTTCAGATATACATGTTTGCTATATTTCAATAGAAAATCCATCGTCCATTATCATTTTACCTAATACCACACTGTTAGGAAATTCAAATTGTTGCAACTGTGATAAATATTGTTCAATTTGTTGCAATTCTTTTACGCATAGGTACAAGAAATTATAACATCACAACAATAATGATATTGGAATATGTGAGTACAGAGCGTATGGAAACATGTTTAACATGAATGAATGAATGAATAGACAAAGTAGGTACTTCTGAATACACATTAGCGTGTTCGATATGCATACGAATGCCGTCAACTATCAAATGGAATTTTAACGAGTTGGTACATCGCAAAATTTTAATAATTCAATATTTTGGCCATCCAAATTCACCAAGTTTAATGCAAATTCAGGAATTTGGGACAGAAAGAGCATGCGGTACAATGAAAAGTACACAGTTCGTTCAAACTTTTTATGTTTTTTTTTAAATATGTAAGCCGATTTCGGAAAATCTAAAATACACGGTGTTTTTTTGAGGACCCAAAAATATGCTCAATTTTTTTCAATCCTGACCTGGATTTTCCACCTGACTTATGGGCAAGTCGCTTGGGTGGAATTACAATAAAAAGATAATGGGTGGTTCGTATGTTATGACCCCACAGAGAAATGAGCAAAATTGATAAAACACCCTATATCTCGATTATAAAACTTTTGAGACCCAACAATAATGGTATATTCAGAACCCCCTATCCATCGTTGAGGTTTTTTTTCTGTTTTCCAATGGAACACCCTGTATAACCATTATATAGATCAACACAAAGAACGTACCACATAACTTTACAAGAAACTCAATCAATATATGTCAAACAAAAAAAATATTGAAAAAGGTCAACCCACTGACACATTTGCCATACACTTCAGTCAATCATGAAACCAGAGCTCGATATGAGGCGAGTCCCTGAGTCAAATCTCACCCCCACAAAAAAGATCCAAAAACCAATATTTCTCCAACATTACGTAGAAAAAAAATCAAATACTCCTAAATAATCAGTAAATCATTGGAAACTCAATATCACAAAGATCAAATGAAAAATCTACCACTTATCACAAAAATAATCTGAAAAGGCCATTATCTAATCGAAAACCTATCGGATTACAGGACACTTCTCGCTATAGTAGCGAATAAATCTCAGGAAATTAGGATCGCTAGCCAGGATTCCAATCCCGGAATCCTACCATATAAACTAGGTATTGCAAAACTGAAACCCACTCACCACATGTCCATCCACTACTTCGACCTCAACCCTATCGAGACAGAATTGAAAATTAACCAATCAATATGAAAATATGAAACAGAATATTCAAAGTCGACACACTTTGTACTAGAGCGAATTGAAAAATATAGATAACGCCATTCTTTCCAATCTCAATCTTGCTAGATAAAAATTCAATTCTCCACACCCGAGTAGGAGAGTTGGAAGGGAACTCATTGACGGCTTGGGTATAATTTTCGGAAATATTTCCAGTAATTTGGACGCCGACGATGGCAAAAGATACGACGACGCTATCGCCACCCTCAAAACTAATCAAGAAAATGAAGATGAGAAATGATAACGAAAAATTACGTTGATCAAACCAAACGAAAATCAAATATCAGATAAAGTCAACGAACTCAACAATGCTGTTCAAAATTTCATTTGATTTCATTAGTTACCTCTCCGCGAAAGCTGCCCTAGATCAATTGCGAGCAATATTCAATATTCTACTACAAATACTCAATAATTTGGAGAATGCTATAACCTTCGCAAGATTGAAAATTGTTTACAATAGTATTTGGAATTCATAATTCAATCACTCCTACGTCACCATCAACCAAATAAACTTTCATTTGGAAATGACAATTCTACTAAACATAAATATTACGAAATTTTGGAAATCGGATCTCACCACTCGAACGATAAGATAGTTTTCATCATTTACTTTCTAATAATGTTTCCTGAAATCTACTCATACTTTCACCTTTATTCGATCCCTACCAAAACCAATAAAATTCTGATCTTTACCAAAACTTTTCAAGATACCGAATGCAGAGATACACATCCAATGTACTACTACAATACTGGAAAACCTTGAGAGCATTCCAATCGAGAGGACTGCATACATCAAATCCTACAATTGAAAGCGAAAGAACCAACATTCTGTGAGCCAGTTCCAATCGTGCCCAAAGATGAAATCGTTGAAGAAATCAATGCTGCCCATTTCATAGCCAGCTTTCACGGAGATACAAAAATCAATATCAAATGTCGCAAAAACGATTTGACAACTCTCAAAGGACTCTATTTCATCAGAGTTCTCTCTGGCTGTAGTTTCAATACGCTCTAAAATACCTGAATGTGAACAACGAGAACATTATCGGCGGACAACCCGTACTGCTACCCGCAGTGAAAATTCTTAAGACCGCTCACATACATCTACAAGAAATAGTTATCCACAACATACCCTTGGAGCAACTATATCGAACCCGAAGGGAGCAGCAGAAGTTCCACCAGGCTACCCTGTAGAATCTGAAACAAGATTCATCCATATATCCATTATTTGCCTGATATATCTATACTGAAACAGACGATCCATACAGAAAAAAACATGCCTTCCCCCCCTAGGAGGCCCCAAGTGAAGTGAGGCACCCAAGAAACCAAGGCAGCCCAACAAAAGACTTCACTTCACTCCTGCCCAAATACCGGAGGCGACTATCCCCTGTATAGATCTTTCTGGGAAGGGAAGGGTTATATCAAACAATTCTCAAAACCGGAGTTGCATCACCAATTCCGCAAACTCAGTATTTTTTCGAAATTTGAACAGTTTCAGGAACAAAGTCAGCATATTCACCTGGCCCGTTTATAACATGATTTCATTCATTCAGTCTTGACATAATATTTGTACTGCTAACATCCATTTCCTTTTGTACTTGTGAATAAAAGATTTTTTCCAAAACAAACTCGAAACGAGTTATAAAATTAGCGAAACACGTTTCGTGGGTTTTGTCAACCAACAAAAAACAAAAACAAAAAATCTGAAATACCTTGAGTTGCGAAATCCTTTCCTTATGAATGACAGGAAAATGATTCTTTATTACAAAACCCATGAGAAAACGGGTTTCAACTTCAACCAAAGTTTCCATGAAAAACCATTTCAGAAATCATTCTCTCAATAAAATCGAAGGCAACTGGGAGTGATGAAGTCAATGTAATACTCCTGCAGTTTTGTTGCCCTTTCATCATGACATTTATAACTCATATCGTGGATGAATGTATTCGCAAAAAGATTTACCCCCAACCTGGAAGAATGCTGAAGTGGCTCCGATTCCGAAAGTAACACACCCAACCAGATATGATGACCTCCGCTCCATAAGCTCACTTCCAACCATGTCCAACATTTTGGAAAAAATGCTTGAAATGCAGATGAGAGAATATTTGACTGAAACTTCAATCAGGTTTCAGAAGCGGGTTCAGTTGTACCACGGCTTTAGCAAACGTTATTGATGATATAATTACACAACCGACTCAATTACTTTGGGTTCAGTAATGATGCCTGCGCATTGGTATCTTATTTCAATGAAAGGACTCAAACAGCTGAATTCGAAATATATCAAGTCAAAATGTTATGTGATACATTGATACTGTCGCATTCAGTTTAATCACTGCGACACTGTATACGGACCTTGTCCTAATATTTCTGATGACCGGCGTATTAAAAAACTCCTGAACTGTTGTATTCGGCTTTTTTACGGTATAGAAATTCCGAGGGAGTATCTCATGAATTGAAGGAGTTGAAATGGCCTTTTATGAGAAATCATCTCATGGGTTGCTTCTATCACGAATTAATTCTTACAAACACGTCAGCCTACTTATTCGAAGAAGTATCATATCGGACAGATGTCCACAACCTCAATATGAGGCTTTACACCATTTTAACGATTTCCAATCATTTCAGAATATTTTTTGAACGGTTGTTTCCCCAAAGCCTTGCATCGTGAATTGACTATCTGTAAAATGAAGAATCCTTGATCTTCCACAAACCTTTTTCAAAATCAAATGCTTACAGAAATATTTAAGTTACTTCAATAGCCGTGAGTTATTCCTTTTTCTTTCTCTCTCTCCTGCTCTTTCCTCCTTTATCTTCACTCTTCCTCTTTTTTCAAACTCCTTTTTCAATTCATTTCTCCCCTTTTTTCATCTATGATGAAATTGCCAACTGAAAAATGTTTTTGCTATTCCGAATGGCAGTGGTGGAAGATCAGAGGTGGATGCGTTCGACATTCTGAACCAATTATGCCAATTGTTTGTCATGAAGTACTAATACCAACTTGTCAACTGTACATCTATTTCCACTTATTATGTTCATCATAATGAAGGTGTATTATTGATATTATTATTGATAATCCCTTATTTGCGCCAAAGTGGTCCATCGCCGACCTGGTCGCTAGAATCATTGAAGTAATTATAATGTCAGACTCAACAAATAATTGTAAAATCCACATTCCGACTAGCGGAGCGATCAGTTCTTTCCGTATTCAACGGTGGTCGAAATTTCAGGCCAGTTATGTTTTTACCCGTATTTCCTACCGCTGTTTCATAACAATAATAATGATGTGGCTACAATTTAAAAACGGCTCTATACAACGGAGCTATTTATCTTGTTGAAAATTGCTTTTTATGTGGAACGTTTTCATTGACAATATTATTTTGAGAAAATCTGAATGCGGCAACGTACCCCTTTTGAATTATTTTCCAAGCAGATACTTATGAAAATGATCAACAACTGAATAACTGATATGATAAGTATCTATTCAGATATTGATTTTTCACGAACATCACTTTCTCTCTCTCTCTCTTTCTCGACTTCAATCTTCCAAACAATATATCTTATAACTTCAAGGATCTCTTCTGGCAGTAACATGCATTTATTCACTTCAAGAAAATCAATTCTGCATGAGAATGAAACGTGACTTTTGGTTCATTCCATAGATGTGCACAAACAGCAGAGTTATTAGCGAGTCTTGGTGTAACATGTGCATTTTCAGTTTTTTTGATTTATTTCTCGAACGTGTGCATGTGTGTTTTTCTTTTGTTTCCAGCGATAACAGCGGGGGTGGATATACGTTACAACTGTTTCCATTCTATGCTCTCATATCGTATCGAGTTTTTGATGAAGATTAATTTCATGTGCTTATTTTTCTTGGAAAATATGGTATACGTTTTTATGGAGATGCACTGAAAGGAATAACATTATATTTTCAGGTTACCAGAGGATATGGTTTTTACCACGTCTGTTAGGGATAAATTCTCCAATCGAATTCAAACTAACTTCCCGATGAGCTAAAGACTTGAAATTTTGAACGAAGCTCAGAACTGGACGGCAATGCAAAATTAACTCGTTTTTTTGTCTGTCCATTTTTATGTCTTATTGTCGTCTGTTCGGAAAAATTTTCAATCATTTTAAACTAACTTCCCGATGAGCCAAGACTTGAAATTAAACATTGCTCAGAACTGGATGGCAATGCAATACTAACTCGCTTTCTTGTCTTTCTGTATATCTGTCTTTCTGTTCGTCTGTTTGGTGAATATTTTGAAAGCGCTTTCAAAATAACTTTCCTATGAGCTGGAGATTTGAAATTCTGAACATAGGATGACAATGCAATGCTTCGCATATTCGTCTATCTGTTTGATTGTTTACTTATTTGGTACAAATCTTCCAAAAGGTTTCAGATTGAAGAATTCAGTGTCTGTATGGAAGAGAGAGGAAGAGAAAAAAAAATGAAAAAAATGGAGAAAAATGAATAAATAAAGGAATAGAATTTCACACACACCCACACACAAAAGACTAACGCAGAGAATAATTATTCAAATGATTTTGTTTTCAATATACCACGTTTCCTAACCGAACCCCAAAGTATGAAATAATTTATTATTCCTCCAAATTATTCACGCCCTTTAGATGAAACGAAAAACGTTGGGCGCATGCAATATATAATAAAGAGGAGTGTAAGGAGTATCTGTCATTGAGCAATGCAATAAAATTATTAGTGACTTCGTTTGTTTTTGCTAGGAGGACGCTCATGCTCGCTTAGGTACTTGTTCTGCCTTTCCCTGGAAGTGTTGGACTCTAGAGTTGTTGGAACAACCAAACCTTCTCCGCCTCATCCAACTTGGTACCGCTTTTCGCTTATCATCAAATTGGTGAGTGGTCTATCGTATGCTATCCAGGCCTATTGTATTTTCTACTCATTGGGCAATCTGGTTCTTATTATCCATCAGCATGTTGCCTTTCTATTCAATTGCTATTTGTGTCAGTATGGAAGTAGTGAAAAGATGGATTGCCTTCCATTTCCTGTTGTCTGCCATCATGGTTTTTGTGGAGTTACCTGCCGTAAGATACATGTCAATACTCCGAAACAATTGTTTCTTTTTTTGTTCCCACCTCTCACATTCGAATATAGTATGATCCACCATTTTGCAGTACATACAATGATCAGACTCCTTTTTTTCGATTCTCTTCAGAAACGCATTAAAGCACCCATATCTTATAAGTGCTCGTGGGGGGAAAGTAGTCGACTTGTCTATTCTTGTAACCTATCCAGTTTTCTAAATTTGGTATCAGAGATTTAGTCCATTGTGCCTCATTTTCTGTGTGGTCCCAGATCTTCTGCCACTTATCCAGGGTGATTGTTCTCTCTTTCTTCTTGAGTTGTGGGTTGTTTCCACCCACTCTCTCATATAGTCTTCACCTCTCCTCGACTAAGTGGTATTATTCCGATACTACTTATTATTATTCCGATGCCTTAGCGGATGCTGTTCTTCATGCGCTAATCACTCTAAGAAGTATTCTGCGTTGTACCCTCGTGACTAGCTCTCTGTATTTTCTCATTTCCATATATTCATACCAGATAGGAGTACCGTATTCAATAATGGACTGCACCACGCTGTCCCTCTTCTTCGACCCGGGGCCCTTGATATTGGGCATCAGCTTAGTTAGTGCCGCCACCTTCTACCTGGCTTTTCAGACCGCAGACTTTATGTGCTGGGTGAAACTACATCTTTCTACCAGGGTAACACGCATGTATACTTGCGAAGTATTTCCACTCCATCAAACATGAATCAAGGTTCTTCCTTTCCTCTGTGCCCTTTCAGAATGACCGCTTTCGATATGTGGAGAGCTAGTTTCGAATCGTTTCTTTGCATCCAAGTGCTAATTTGATGTAAAGTTTCATTTCCTTCCCAGTCAAGCTCTTCTCGGTCTTTGGCGTGAATGACTATCGATAGGTCATCGGCGTATGCAAGTAGGCTAACTCCCTCCGATATCCATCCAGCACATCGTTGTACAACACATTCCACAGAGTAGGTCCGAGTATCGAGCCATATTGGGTTATTGATCTGTATGGGGCTAGAAGGAATTATTTAGAACTTTTGAGTTTGTTTTTGAATGTAGTATATAAGAAAGATTTGTTTCGATTATTATTATATGTTAGGTATATAATTCATTTTATAACTTCCAAGTAATGAGTGCAACGCGTGCTTATCTTCAGTAGAATGTAACACCAAGAAGTATTTTAATTTTCATGAAGACACTCGTGATTTGACATTGACAACATCCGTTCAAATTTCAAATTTCGGAATATCCAGATCAAATTTGTGATTTTGAGCCTTGTGAATCCCGAGATGTGCAGGTTGATCGAACCATAAGAGATATAATGCACATTCATAGATATATATATATATATATATATATATATAAATATCTATGAACCGTCTATTTGTCTGTCACAGCATCTAAGAGACTCGTATATATCTCTTTAGTTAGATATTTCTATCTTAAAATTTTAGAGTTTGAGTTTGATTTTTTGTACTGACAAGTACGTTTTTTTATCTAGATGAACTTGTCATATGAAGTTACCAAAGCTAGAATTATGGTAAAATAGACTTTTAGAAGTTTACAGAAAAACTTCAGCAATGATTAAAATTTGTGTCATTGGTCTTTCAGATCTGCATGCAAGGGTGAGTTAGAATATTACCGACAAACTCCGACTACAGATTCCTCACCTCATTTCGAGGTGGAAAGTTGCTATCAAGGTATGTCCTAAAATGCATCCCCTCTGAGATACAAGGTGTCGAAAGTACGAAAAAAATCAAGATTCAATTTCTTTTCTCCAAAATTCCTGTTGGAAAAAATTTTAAACTTGGTTCATCAAACAAGGTTCATCAACGTGCTAATTTGAAGTTATTATTTTTAATGTTCGTGAACCAGTGGCGTAGTTACGATGGTATGTGGTCATATGTTCCTTCATATTTTCTTGGGACAAGTGAATGGACAAATGAGCGTTTTATATCAGTTCGGTTCATCGATACTTAACCTGAAAGTCATAACATTCCATGTGGCTGAAAGTGGAGGTTTCTGAGATAATTGAGAAAAATTGAAGATATGTCTTCAGTTGAGAAATAATTTCCTATGTGCAATAATCGCATAATGCTAATTTCTTACAACAAATCGTAATATGTGTCAACCTCCTGAACATTTTTTGATATTGGGAAAATAGGAAACATAGTACGGGTTAGTTAGAATGGTACCGATAACTAATTGTTCCATTCATCATATTATTTGATCGAATCGATGTCGTGGATTCACTGATATGTAACCGTACTTTCTTGCATATGATTGTTTTGATAGATCAACTGACAAACAAATCCAACTTCAAATTCATAATACTCCACTAAGATAAGAGTTGAGGTCTGAATACATTTTTGCGAAAAACTGAAGATGAGTACTCTCAATTTGTTGAAGTTTATGTTGAAGTATCATTATCAAAGTTTGAATTATCTGGGAAAATATTATCCAATCAACAGGTTTTTGATGAAGAAAAACAATTATTGTGTATCAGTATCTACTTAAATGATAGAAACGGTTTAGTGGGTACAAAGAAACGAACAAGGCATAAGAGCAAATGTTCAAATGGACCATCATTTTGTTCAATACCGTATCATCGACTGTCGCATGCTTTGGAATATTCCTGGTATATCCTGTATTAACGTACATGCTGCTTAATTTATTGCCGTTAAATCTTCCACAGATTCTACATGTGTTTCATACACTAGAGATTTGAGGTATCTCCACGGAAAAAAAAGTCTAGTGAAGTTGAATCCGGAGAACGTGCAGGCCAATGTATGGGACCACGTCTACCTATCCACCAATTATGGAATGTTTGATCAAGAAATTGATGAATGATTCGTTGGAAATGGGCCGGTGCACCGTCATTATGATATTCCATTTTTTGACGAACCAATAGGGGTACTCCTCCAAGTATCCGAGGTAAAAAGTAAAACTTGTTTAAGAAACACTCGGTAGTTCTGCCCATTCAAACAGGGAGGAAGGAGATATGGTACAACGTTACGATTTCCGATGATTCCCACCCAAATATTAACTGAAAACTTTTATTGGTAGCCTTTCCGAAACATTCCATGCAGATATTGTTCATCTCATGAAAGGTTGTTCCTTCTATTGAAATATCCATCCATTGTGAAACACGCCTCATCCGCCTATCTGGGAAAGTCGTTCGCTCCTCCATACATTCTCAAAAACCATTCACAAACATATCTACGAGGGCCATAATCACCAGCATCCAGGGGCATCACCTTCTGTAGGCGAAATGGATACAATAGTTGTTCACATGCTACCCTACTTATTGTTGATTGTGACACTTATAACCTACACGAAATAGCCCGAGTGCTGGTGGAAGGAACTGCTGCTAATCGTTCAAGAATTTGTTCTTGCATAACATCACCTCTTCTTGTTCTATTCGCACCACAATGATGTTTTCTGAGTTTGAAGGACCCCGTTACCTCCAATCGTCGATGCACAGCTATAAGAGTATTGAAATGTGGATGAAATGTCTGTTTGTTCATATAATTCAGCAGCGACTCTGACATTTCCTCCTGTTTCACCATAAACGAAATGCATATCTGTATATTTTCCAAATGAATAATCCATTTTGAGACGATAATCACTGACAGAAATGATGACAGATGACTCAACAATAATACAAACTATTTTGGGTTACTGCCAATTATGTCTGATATGAGTATCGATAAATGAGTGTGTTTCTACCAAGAACAATGAAAAAAGACTACGTTTCTTTTTAGTTCCAAATTTCGTTTATGTTTTAGGCGTTTATCAGTGGTGTACTGAACAGCCTACCACGAACTAACATGAAAGGCTCGACCTTGCAACTAGTTATCACGAATCGAAAGAAATCATTTGAGTAGATATTAATACACCATAATTAATTGTTTTTCTTCGTCAAAAACATGTTGATTGGATGATATTTATCTAGATAATTCAATCAGAAATGGCTTTGATAATGATACTCCGGTATACACTTCAACAAATTGAGAGTACCTATCTTCGGTTTTCCGCATCAACTATTTCAGACCTTAACCCTCATCTAAGTGGAGTATTATGAATTTGAGGTTGGGTTTGTTTGTCAGTTGATCTGTCAAAACAACCATATGCAAGAAAGTATGGGAACATATCAGTGAATCCACTACTTCGATTCGATCAAATATTATAATGAATGAAAAATGGAGTTATCGGTCTCATTCTGACTCATATGTTCTAAGAAATAAGCATAATGCGATTATTGCACATAGGAAATTATGTCTCTACTAAGGACATATCTTCAGTTTTCCTCAATTATCTCAGAAACCTCCACTTTTGGGCACATGGAATGTAATTACTTTTAGGTTGAGTATCGATGAGCCGAACTGATGTCAAACGCTCATTTGTTCATTCACTTGTCCCAACACAATATGTAGGAACATATGACCACAATCCATCGTAACTACGCCACTGGTTAACGAAAATAAAAAATTATAACTTCAAATTAGCACGTTGATGAACCTTGTTTGATGAACCAAGTTTAAAAATTTTTCCAACAGGAATTTTGGAGAAAAGAAATTGAATCTTGATTTTTTTCGTACTTTCGACACCTTGTATCTCAGAGGGGATGCATTTTAGGACATACCTTGATAGTAACTTTCCACCTCGAAATGAGGTGAGGAATATTCTAACTCACCCTTGCATGCAGATCTGAAAGACCAATGACACAAATTTTAATCATTGCTGAAGTTTTTCTGTAAACTTCTAGAAGTCTATTTTACCATAATTCTAGCTTTGGTAACTTCATATGACAAGTTCATCTAGATAAAAAAACGTACTTGTCAGTACAAAAAATCAAAAACTATGTACATCAAACTCAAACTCTAAAATTTTAAGATAGAAATATCTAACTAAAGAGATATATACGAGTCTCTTAGATGCTGTGACAGACAAATAGACGGTCACGGGAATTGTGGTATCCTTCGTATCATTTGAGTATTCGAGAAATAATTCATACGTAAGCGATACACACAGTCTTATACGAATTATGTATTTTATTAATGTATGATTATATTCTTTTTTTTATTATTATTTTTTCTTTTTTTATGAGCTTTTCAAATACTCATCACAACAATAATATGATATTCTTACCCTTTTTCAATATACCATCAACCTTTCTTTCGTTACCTCGGTACGCCTATGGAGGCATGATTATCTCTAACTGAGGAAGATAATGAGTCCAGAAAATAATCAAATGTTGTTTTATCCAATGGAATCCTAAAATTACCTATGCCTGCAATATCTACTTTATTTGTATATAATATTCAGCCAATGAAATTGAAAATGTCAAATAAGTTGCTAATGGCCAATCAATGAACTTGCGAATAAATGTTTGTAGGTGATCCTAAGATTATGAGAATAAATGAGAAAGTCCAATATGGTGAATACGTGTTATTAAATGAACCGTTAAAAGTGTCTTACCCGTATTCTCTCACTTTATTTAGTTTTGTTGGAAAAAGTACCTGATGTTCGTTCTGCTGGTTCACTCTCGCGAATCCTGGCTATATTGTGTGGCTATTGGAACTGGATGCTTTGCTAACGTTGGACTCCCTTGCTGTTGGTTGCGTCATGCATAGGAAACTCATGTGATTTGGAGGTAAGTGGTTTCCTTGGTGGATTCCAAGCCTGGTGGTTTCTTGATTTGGTTTGACTTGTCTAATAGCAGATATACTTATGTTGTTATTGTATTTTCGTTGATTTTTGGTGATAAAGTTATTATCACGGCTTCTCCAAAATTTCTTTTTTTCCACCTCTTTTCTTTCCTTTTTCCGTAGCAACCATCAGTTTTTGGTTTCAGACACTAATTTTCATTTTTTACACTCTGTTCAAAACACCTTCTTTTATTCTAAACTATGATAGTTATTTCATATACAGCTTATATTCCTATACATATTATTTATACAGAGTTGTTAAAAATTATTACCTTAAAATTTTCTGTTCTCAAACTCCATTTTTTATGATTTGCTATGGAAAATAGTTTGACATGTCTCTGTTATGCTTTCTTGTGATTCAAGATTAGCATACAGGATGTTCTAGCTTGTAGATTATTTTTGGGTATTTGAATTCTAAGATTTTATTTGTGAGTTTTGATTTCTCTACTTTGACAATGCAAATGGAATAGATTGTTGAGAACATACTGATGATAATAGAAAAGCTCCACTGCTAAACTCTTGGAGTATCTGCGTTAACTATAAGATGGCCAAAGGTTTCAGAGATTCCAGATACACAGAAAAATTGTAAAAACAATCATAGCAGGTATCCATATGTGATGTATAAATATCATTATATCAAATTTCTATAATTTTTATCTTTATCCTATATTTCATATCATAACAATTTCCCTTAAATTCATATTCATGATTTTCCTACTTGTTAGTAGAATCTGAATATCAATTTCATCATTCTTCAAATTTACTTATATTACTTTCTTTTGTTTCAGGTCAATTCTGGAGAAAATCTTAGCTCTTGTGATTTTGCTAATAATTGTTTCTATATCTAATGGAGATTCATACTGTGGTATTGTGATTAAATTCAGTTCTCTGGCATATAAACATATTCTGAGTTCTCCGTTTATCTTTACAACTACAACTATTGGATTTATATAATTATTGGTACTTCTTTCAATCATTCCTTGTTTCGACATTTTTCCCAATTCTTCTTTTACTTGTTCTCTATATTTATATGAAATTGAATAATTTTTAGATCTGAGTTTCTCTGTTTGTTTTGCTTCTATTTTGGGTACATGCCCTTTCGCTTTGCTCGATTCATACATAATTACTTTCTTATATTTATATAATAATTCATTAATATAACTTTCATTTTTATCATCACATTTATATTTCTTATCATATATTTCATAATTATTATTATTGTCATCACTTTCATTTCTCCCATTCATTCCTCTCATACAGAAAATATTTTTATCTATATTTTCATCTGGTTTTTCTCAAAAAAATTCAAACTATTTATTATCCATTTCAATACCTATTCTTTCATATTCTATTGAAGCTTTTATTTTTCCCAATTGATATGTACCTATAATTACAACAAATTACATGTCATTGACTACCAGTAATTGTAATTCAATATTTTTATTACCTATCTTCAAATTTAAATTTATGTTTTGATTCGTTTCAGCTAATTTTTCCTATTGATTCCTATCAAATATGTTTTAGACATTTCTACCATTGTATTTCTAATTTTAAGAATATTTTCCAAACTATCTTTTTTTATTAAGGATGCTCCTGAACCTGTATCTATCAAAATCTTAATTTTTTTTCCTTTTTTTTAATATATTGAACCAATTAATTATTCATTTCCCCTATTTTCATTTACCATTATAAATCGATAGGGTGTTTATAATTTGGTCTATCCAGCTTCACATTTGGTTGTTCTGATAAAAATTTTGTTGCTCAGATCAGCTCGTTGTCGGTGTGTTTACCTGATTATTTTCCACAGGTATACTAGTTTGTCTTTCACTTTCATGCAAATTTTCTGGACTATTACTCCTTCTATGGACATGCCCATGTTTTGTTTGTTCATTCGATTCCTGATTGTTGATAAATGGATTTTGTTGACCTTGCCTTGCCTATTATAAACCTGTCTTCGCCCATTGTATTGATTTTGTTGTTGATATCTATTATTTTGATAATTATTTCTATTATTATTATGATTATTGTCATAGTTATTGTTTGCATATTGGTTTTCTAAAATTTCTTTGAGTATTTTGATTGCCATCTCGATTATTGTACATATTATAATTTATATTCCTATTTTGATTATAAAAATTATTATTATTTTTTTTTTCATTTGGTATATTTCTATCATTACTTTGGTTTTCCATGTACCTATTATTTTGATTATTATAGTTTTGATCCCTATGATTACTTTGAACATCCCTATGTTAGTTGTTATTATCCCAACTTCTATGGAGTAAAGTTATTTCTAGCCTTAATGAATATTCGCTCAATCTATCCATGGTCTTGATTTCATGCATATTTATTATTTAAAATATTTCATGTTCGAAATGTCTAATGATATTGCCTACTATTTTCTCTTCCCTCATTACTGGGTTAAGATATTGCGACATTGTTTGCCATGTTGTATGGCATAATTGTTATAATTTATACTTCTTTTTTCATCAAACTTGCCAAATTGTGATTTGTCTGTGACAATAAGTTGAGCATTTCCCCCCTAATATTGTTTCATGAATAAATTTTGAAAATCTTGAAAACTATTGATATTACAAGCTTTTGTTTTGTTTCACCTGTCCCGATGTTTGTCATCAAATCTTGCAAGTTAAATTTGACCCACTTCTAGTTGTTTGATCAGCGTAAAAAATTTAGCAGATGTTCATAGTTCCCATGACAATGCATTATGCATTTGTTAGAGAGAAAAAACGAAATGGCGGCTCCAAGATGACGGACGAAATTTGTGTTTATGGTCCGATTCGATTAAAAATTGGTATGTGGAGGTTTTCAGGGTCTAAGATTATGAACTCGCTGACAAAATTCATAAAATCAAAATGGCGGCTTCAAGATGTCCGCCTATTTCTGTGATTATGGTCCTATTCTATTCAAAATTGGTATATGGGAGTTTTCGGGGTCGGAGATTATACATTTTTTGTCAAAATCCACAAATTCAAGATGACGGCTCCAAGATGGCGAACGAGTTTTGTAATAATGGTCCGATTCGATTCAAAATTGGTATGTGGGTCTTGGGGGTTTTTGGGGTCGGAGATTATGAATGTAGTCGAAGATTATTGATTTTTTGTCAAAATTCATGAATTGAAGATGTCAGCTCCAGGATGACGGACAAGTTAATCTTTAAGATGGTCTCCTCGTTGAAGAACTAGATAGCTCAGAACTTACAGGAAAAAGGCCCCATAAAAACGACTTCAACAAAAATGCATAGATTAAGGCGTACTTACTTAAAAGCAAAAAATATAATAATTAAAAAAAACTTTTTATAAACAAGCTTTTATTCAAATACCCTAAAAAGTACAAAATAACTTCTTCGGATGTGTGACGTAGGTTATTCCGTGAGTTATAGATTCAAAATCTTGTCGCATCTGTATTCGAAATGAAAACTTTGCGCGACAAGCTCTTGAATCTATAACTCACGGAATAACCTACGTCACACATCCAAAGCAATTATTCTGTACTTTTTAGGGTATTTGAATGAAAGCTTGTTTTTAAAAAAGTTTTTCTTTATTATTTTATTTTTCTCCTGACTATAAAACCAAATACAGGGTTGATTGATTGAATATTGCCTAAAAATTGTAAAAACAATCATAGCAGGTATCCTTATGTGATGTATAAATATCATCATATCAAATTTATATTCTTTTTATCTTCAACCTATATTCGTAACAAATTTCTCTTCCTTTCGTTATTTGTTTGCGTTACTCTGAACGCAGTAGGAGTACGACTTTTGGTATCGTGGATTGGCCCATACTGATCAAATTCCACGTCATTAGGTCTACAAATAATAGGTGTTACCTCTATAATTTTGTGCATTGGATATATATATATATATATATATATATATATATATATATATATATATATATATATATATATATATATATATATATATATATGTATTGTTATGTTATGAAAAACCAGTTATATATTTTAAAAAGGAAAAACCCACAAAAAGAATAATTATTTAATAGCTATTAGTTTCAAGAGATTGTTTTTACATAATTTTTGGAATTCTATTTCCTTTATTAAGCCTCTGTATAATATGAATAGATAAAAATATTCAAATACTATGATACAATCAATTTCATACACTGTCATAATGATTACAACCCATAATTATTCAAAAGACAACAAGAAAGGTCTAGATTTACAAAATCATCCTGAATAAAATGTGATCCACAAAATTATAAGGTTGAAACATACAGTATATAAAATTGTATCTAACTAACCGTAGCCAATGGGAGAACAGCAAACTTCTTGATGACAATAGCCAATCAGGGAACAGTTATGGTAAAATGTAGGATTTGAAATTGTGAGAAAATAAGAACAAGAAAGTGTCAGAGACAATTATCACTGAAATTGTATATAGTTTATAAGAAAGTAAAAATAGTTGTATTCATTAGTTTTGACAAATAACCCCAAACAGTGAAAATGTGACAATATGGTGCGCGAATTCAAGAATTCAAATCAGAAGGAATGAGGAAAAATGGTATCCTGGAGACGGAAAAACAAAGCCACGAGGAGACCGAAAATAATTTGAAAACGAATGCCACGTTCTATTTGGGAGAAAAAAAAATTCAATAATTTCAACAGTATAAGCAGAAAATCAACATTACCTTATTTGTACACCATATAGAAATATTCCAAAGGTGATTGCTGAATTTGTATGGTTCCTCCTTTTGGTATTGGAGTTCCTGAGAGCATTGGATTGAGAGAGAATCCAAATTCTGGGTGTATATTGAACAGCGACAGTTCCAGCGACAGGTATAAATTTTCCTAGTGCACGTCACGAACTGAACAATTTCACTAATAACTCATATCCCATCAGAAGAACTTTATTTCACTTGATTTTGAACTATTAAGGAAATTTTCACTTTCAAGGAAAAAGTGAGGTTGTGTCTATTAATCCATAACCTGTTTCTCATGATTATCCATGAATATTTGTAGATTCACCTTGGAATAAGTTATCTATCGTAGGCCAGGTAAAATTAAGTTTTCCTGAATAAAGGAAATAATTGTTTTTTGATACTATCTCGTTTCTTTTCCACAATTATCAACAATCGTATTCATAAACATTGAAAAGATTGAGATTTGACATCAAGCAGTGGTTAGTGGCTCAATTGCTTGAACCGACTATCTGAGACAAGAGGCGTACCAACTGAGTTTAGCTGTGGTAAGGAAAGTGATAACAATTGGCAGCAACGTGACGAGAGAACAGTGATGTTAGCTAGCAATTATTATTATTACATCATAAAACATATTATACAGGGTGAACATATTTATCTATCACATATTATATATATCAATTATCCTGGAGTAACTCAAATTTACCAACATATTTTATTTTACAATTAACATTTTATAACAACAATTTATATTTGCAAAACATCATTACATTACAATATATATATATATTTACAGTGTCCGCCCCAAAGTCTTGGAACCATATGGGAAATTGTTGTATTAATAGTTTCTCAAAAAGTTTCTCTCCTCATAAAAGTTGGTGCATTCGATTAGACTAAATACGCGCATAGCCATTATTATCAATGGCGTGCGGCTTAGCGGGAATCGGGCGATATTCTGAATTCATTATAGAGTAAAGTGGCATTCTATGGAAAATATCGAAAATTATTATTGAAAAAAATTGTTTGCAATTGGAAGATATTCTCAGTTATCCAGTTGAGTTTACCAATTTCAATAACTGCTTAATTAATTGGCTTCAATTTTTAATGGGAATTATCGACAATAATTTTTGCTTAGTAAATTACTAAATTGGCATACATTTTCTGTCAAAGCAGTCAACTGACCTAAAAAAATCTTGAAGATGAGTCCAAAAAACCAGAAATGGAAAGATAATGAAATAAAGCCAGGATCCTTGAGAAAGATTTCAATCTTGATTACAAAAATATTTGCTGACTAATTATTAACCAGAAAATAAATAGTCAAATTGAGATGTGGCAGGAAGGTGTACCTACCTAACTGGATAGTTGGGAATATCTTCCCATTGCTAACAACTTTTTTTATTAATATAGAATATCGGCCGATTCCCGCATAGCCGCACGTCACTGACAATAACGGCTTTGCACGAATTCAGTTTAATTTAATGCACCAACTTTCATGAAGAATGCAATTTTCTGAGAAAGTTTTTTCACGTCTTTTTCTCTTTTATTTGCTCCCAACCAAAAATTTTCTTGGAATTGCCCAAAACAAATCCTAAAAATTTGAGCCCTTAATATTAACACTAAGTACTTTTTCAGAGCGTGGAAGGATTTCTCATTCAAAATACACGTTGTTGGAACCGGTGTTTCGTTTTATTGAAATATGTTGGTTTTTCTCAAGTAAAACCGTTTTTTACTGTAAAGACAGTTATTGACTTGTTGGACAATCTTTAATTTTTTCATATATTGACATAAGAAAATGTCTGAAAAGTCTATTCAAAATGTACTATACAAAGTTCACAAGAAATAAAGACAACAACATTCTCCCTCTTGAAATAAGAATATCATTGAACATCTAAAATATATAATTCAACTGCTGGTCTTCTATATTATCCAAACTGGGTCTTCACATCTGCTGTCCTCACATTGCCATCTGGACCAGGATACACAGCAGTCACTTTTCCTTCAGGCTAACAGTGACGAGGAAGGTCACCATCAACAATAATAACAACATTACCTTTCTTGACCGTCTTGGGATCTTTGAAGTACCATTTCGTCCTCATAGTTGATATTGGAAGATATTCTTTGATCCAGCGTTTTCAAAAAAGGTCGGTATGGAATTGTGATATTTTTCAGTATTTTCGGGAACATATTTCGTTTTCTGAGAAGTTTCCTGTAGGGTTATCAGCTGAACTAGATGACCCTATCAGAAAGGGGTTGAAAGTAAAAGCTTCATCATATTCTGCCTTCGATGGAATGGGTGTTAAAGATCTGCTATTTACAATATGTTCAGCTTCAATCAGATATATATGAAGTATATCTCCTTTGGGTGCTCTTTTCTTCAAAATCTCTTTCAATGCCTACTTAGCAGATTTAACTAATCTCCCCAACTGCCATTCATGTCTGGTGCAGATGGGCAGGCAAATCTAAAATTTATACCTTTGGTTGACAATTGCCTCATGATCTCAATCTCAGTCATTTCATGCAAAACCTTCCCCAACTCTTATTCTGCTCCATGAAAGTTAGTTGCGTTGTCACAATATATGATAGCTTAATCCGTTTTCAATGAGTTGTCTAATTCCAAATGGAAAGCTCTTGTGCTCAAACATGTAAAAATTACTCCATAATGATTTTCGCGTCTTCTTCCTATGGTTACTTCCATAGGGCCGAAGTAATCCCCGGGTATGTGAAGGGTCTAACATAACTTTATAGTCTACGAAATGGTAGTGATGCCATTTCTGGGGTGGAAGGTTCTTCTCGGTTATTTTCACAATACTGACAGGCATTGAAACAGCTCCTGACCTGTGTTGGAATATGGTATTTTCGTCTGAGTTCATTTGTCAACAGATTTTGACGTTTGATCATAGTGTATGACTAAGCGAGTATAATAATTCTTGGAGTCCAGGATGATAGAATTTTCTGTCAACTCTTCTGAATTTCGAGATGTACCGATTCGTCCTTTCATATTTAAAATGCCATCTTGATTCAAGTATGAGGATGGATTGAATATACGACTTGATTTGGAAAGGGATTTGTTTTGGTCTAAGTCATCGATTCCTTCAGGTAAATCTGTTTTCTGAACAAATTTCAACCATATCTTTTCTGCTTTGGATATTTCTGTAGCGTTCAATTCTGAAGTAGTATGTCCTGGAATCATGCCCTCGACTTCCTGTCTGAACTTCAAAATTCGCATAATCCATGGAGTGGTCCTGATTCATTTCATACAAAGAGAAAATCAAGTAATTTCAGGTAAAAAGTCGTATACTGAGGACTGTATTGAAACTGCTATGGATTCTCTTTTGATTTCCAAAGTATCCATTCCAAATTCTTTAATTTTCACGTACCAGTTGTGTTCATATTCTTTCAAAAATATCGGACCAGCGATCCACCAACTTCCCGGATCCCAGTAAATTGTTTTTTCATCATCTGCAATAATTTTTTTTGTGGAAATTTAATTCCAATGTTCAGTGTCTGTCGTTTCTTCAATTTCAGCTACTCTGTGTGCTACAAATGGTTTGAATTCATGGAAATATTCTGATTTCAACCACTTCGGCACAGTTTCTGAGTCTGACCAAAAATATATTGAACCGAATTCAAGAGTATGATTTTCCAGAAGGAATTTATAGAGTCTACTTCCTAAAACGGCTGACTGCGACTCTAATCTGAGGATAGAGATTGGTTTAATCGGAGTAATTCTTGACTAAGCCATAAAGAAGGATAATTTATATCTTTTTCAAATTTCACTCCTGAATCAGCCACAGATGCATACGCTTTCTTACTCGAATCACAAAAATGTGAAATGGGATATTCTTTGCCCTATGAATATTTGGAACATAACATCGCGAAATAGAAAGATTTCAATGTTTTTCAATTTCTCGGCCATTGGAACCATTTGAAGTTTTTACCTTCTTCTAATTCATCGTCCCAACCTGTTTCTCTTATCAAAATTCTTTCCCTGATTGAAAAGTTCATAAAAAATCCAAGAGAATCGAAAATGGACATTTACGTTTTCAGTACTTCTCGATTGGTATTTTTCTCTTCCTTTCAAAAAATCGTTACCGCAAATTGGGGCAAATACCAAATAGGGCCATTTTTCACATTCATTTCGAATTTTTCTTCGAGTCCTCTCTAATATTTTTCTCGTATTCTTCTTTGAAATTCATTTCTCCTTTTCCAAATTACCCAATTTCCACTTATTTTCTTTCTCTTCCCGAAGTTTTTTCCACTATATCCAGTGCCCTTTTATCTTCTTCCGACATGAGTTCTCCAAGGTTGCTGGATTCTTTGGAATCATCAAATCTCTAAGATTTGAAGTTCGTGTAATTCATAATCGGAATTTGAAAAATGAAGAGTGATATCTTGTCGCCCTTTCACATACTTGTATCCATGAAGGACCCATCCTAATTTTGTTTTCGAAAGGAATGGAGCATTTTTGCCGTTTTCGATCACTTTCCGTGCTATTATCAAATCAATGTTATCTTGTCCCAATCAAGATTTTTTATAGTTCTGACATTTTGGATATGAAATTCATCATCTTCAAACTTTCCCCAAATTTTCAAGCTTACCCTGGTAGAATCTATGTCTTCATTTGTTCCAGAGTTGGTCCATCGGATCTTTGAGGGATCCGTCAAACTCTGTAACTAAATGGTTTTAGCAAGATCATCGCTCAAAAGAGTGACGGCCGATGCTTCTTCGAATAACGCGCATGTCGAATAATCCCCTTTTGGTCAGCGTAAAACATCAGGAACTACACTGAGAAGGACCACTTTTTCACAGACTTTTCTGGACTTTTTTACTGACCGTTTCGGAATATTTAATTTACTCGATATTTTCCACCATTGGAGTTTCCATACGTTAAAAATTGTTGTGAAATTTATCACACCCGTTATGATTACATGTTTTTTTTTCTGCACATAAACATCTGATGTTTTGGGTTTGGACAACCAAAATATACTCAATTTTTCCTGACCCATTCCCATCTTTTTTCACATGTCAACTACTTGAAAAATGTGCAACTTTCGATTTGATGATTTGTTTTCTTACAACAAGCGCGAGAGATTTCATAATGTCCTGTATTGTTTGATGTCGTCGCACAAAATTGCTTTATTTGTCTTTCGCAGTCAAAATCAGGAGAAGATACAATACTAATAGCATCTGCAATATTTGAGAGCGAAGAAGAGAACTGAGAAATACTCATTCCGTTTATTCTATATTTATTTGCATTATTGGTGACTTCATTGCCCCATTTTGCTATAATCTCAGATAAAAGCTGGGGATGATTGA
Organism: Gonioctena quinquepunctata; assembly: GCA_018342105.1. Lineage (NCBI taxonomy): Eukaryota > Metazoa > Arthropoda > Insecta > Coleoptera > Chrysomelidae > Gonioctena > Gonioctena quinquepunctata. Next base: position 59,381 of record JAFIRS010001916.1, on the reverse strand, counting down.
CATTTCAGATTTGACAATGTCATCGTCAAATTCTGTACCAGATTCAAAAATTTCCGTACTATTTTCTACTTTGTATTCCCGTAAATTTATGAATTTCTTCATTGTTATGATCAGATCTTGAATGATGTATTCCGGCTTCCCTAATCGTTTTTCTAAAATATCAATTATTTTATCTACTTCGCACGTAAAATTGAGCAGCGCTTGTACCAAATCTCTTGCTTTCCCGCAACATTTCCGAAGCCTGGTAATATTTTCAGAATGAGAAAAAGAACATACCTTCGTAGTATCTCTGAACTGAGAGATAAAATGCATTCAATCCTTTGGATCTCCAGAAAAAGTTGGTAGATCTCTGCTTATCGATTGACGAGCCATAAAGTGGTTCATTCCGCGCCTGTTTGTATCAAAATAGTGATATCTGCTCATATTATCATTAACTACGGGACGTTCATCAATTGACCTGAAATCACAATTGAAAGGATGATAAGATGGCGCAGTCCCATTACTGTATTTCATCATATTTTACTCTCCTCTTCTAGGTGTGCCTTCAGAAATATTTTCTTTTGTTGAAAAGGGAAACATTCTCAATTGAATATTGATAGAAAGATTTTTCTGTGAATGGAAAAATTCATGATTAAAATGAAGTTATTTTCTGTGAATGTCTAACAGAAAACAACATTCACAAAAAATAATTTCATTTTAATCGTGGATTTTTCAATTCACAGAAAAATCTTTCTATCAATATTCAATTGAGAATGTTTGCCTTTTCAACATGAATACCCCACAAGAGGTTATCTTGCCGATGGAAGATAGTGACTAAAGTTTATCTTTCAGTCGCAGATGATTCCACATCTGATTTTATGAACATCCTGTTTATATTTTCAACAAATCAATTTTCATTTGTATTTGACAAATCTTCCAATACTACACTCTCTACCACTTTCTGAATATCATCCAATTCAGCCAACCTGTTGAGCTCTAACTCTTTCTGGATCAAATTCTTTTCGATTTCCAAATCCTTCTTAGCGATTTCTGCCCATTTTCTGTGCGCTTCCAACTCCGCCTGAATATTTCTCCTTCTCATCAAACTTGTTGAGTTTTTTTTGTTCTCTTTGACGTTATTGATTGCTTTCCATGATTTCCATTTTCTCTTGCCATTTTTGTTGTTCTCCTTGTGATTTTGGAACTCCTTCGCCTTCGTTGGTGGTTTTCCCTGGTTACCCGACTACTTCTCCTCAGCTCTTCAGTAAACATTATTTCTTCGTTTGATTCTTAAGTTTGCTCGAAGGACCATTGATGTTGCAACCAGTGTCAGGTTTCATTGAAATATTTTTTTTTTTTCAAGTAAAACCGTGTTTACATATATATATATATATATATATATATATATATATATATATATTTATATATATATATATATATTTATATATATTGAGATTAGAAAATCTCTATCAAGTCTAGTGGAAATGTACTATACAAAGTGTACAAGAATTAAAGACAACACACGTAAACTTTTTTTTTCAAATATCTATAACTCAATGACATATCGTTCCAAAACGCGATTTACACAGGATTACATGTTCTACAATAGTGCCTATTGCGACGTAGCTGTAATCTGCAGCTGTAAGATTGTACGGCTCACTAAATCTGATTTTTGTAGAAAATTCTTATTTTTTCGACGTTACTTCATAAATGACTGGAAATTTAATTTCCTACAAAAAAGTCATGTAAACCGAAACGCTGAGATTGATATTCCTCGAGATATAAAGCGTTAACATTGTCGAAAAATGAAATTTTTGTAAATTATAGAATAAAACTTTTCATATTATGACAAAGATAACGCTTTATATCTCGAGAAATATAATTCTCAGCCAATCGTATTGTGGAACTTTTTTTGTGGAAAATTGAATTTCCTACAATCTTGTCGTTCACATTTTTTCCATAAATCCAGTCATTTATGAAGTACCGTAAAAAAAATAGAATTTTCTACAAAAATCAGATTTTGTGACCCGTACAGGTGCAGATTACAGCTACGTCGCACTAGGCACTTTTGTAGAGCATGTTATCCTGAGTAAATCGCGCCTTGGTTCGATAAGATAGTATGAAATGCCGTTGAGTTATAGATATTTGAGAAAAAAGTTCACGTGTATTTTAATTGGGAAATATTTCCGCGCTCTGAGAAAGTACCTAATGTGTTATTAAGAGCTTAAATTTTCAGACGAGTTTTTTTTTTACGTTTCCAACAAAATTTCCGGTTGGGAGCATAAAACAGAAAAAATAGTAGTAAAAAAACACCCCAATTTAAGGCTCTCAATAATTTTTACAGTGAAAAAAATTCCCGAGAACGATTTAATCAACTTCGATCAAGTGCTTTCGGTATTTCACTGTCAATATACACTGTGGATTCATTTTGATATACTGGGGATTCATTTTGATACACTGGGGATTCATTTTGATACACTGATTTTGATATTCGACATATGCTTCATAAAATCAGTGAATACCTGAGAACTGAGTCACTCTACACATATGATTGAATCGTTGCTATGGACACAAAGATAATATTTCAGAGCAATGGTTGTTCAAACCATGGGAATGAGATATTCACTGACAATAATTTTTTGGATTATAAATGCACCTTCTCCAGTTCTGTAGACATCATTCCACAGATAATTATTTATGTCAGAATAACTAGACACATTAATTTTCTATTTTTCTATGTTTTCTTATTTGTTTTTATACAGTGCTTCTCAAAAGTCTCCTCCTCCACTCTTATTTTTGGAACGATTATACATAAACAAGTGAAATTTGGAAACTGAATATTAAAGGTTGTTAACTTCCCTAGTACAAAATCGTCAAAGATGACGTCACAAGGCCAATAATTTTAAATGGAACCCTACGGCAAGCGACAACTCTTTTAAAAGGTATCGAAGAAACCTATTCAATGATACTTATTTTGTTTGGTTTATGGCAGTTTTGGCAACTCGCTTTTAAAAAACGCCAAGGTGTGATGAATTAAATCAGTTGATATTAAAATTCCTCTGGATAGTTGTCAAATAAGCTGACGTTTTTGTTAGTGACCCTAATTCGACGTTTCTGTAATTGTCCAAGTTTTTGTTCATTTAATAATTTGTGTATTGTTGATCGAACGTTCAACTGTTTCAGCAGCTTTTGGTACTTTCAATATTTTTGTACATTTTATTAATTTGTTAAACTGTTGTGAGCCGAACGTTCGAGTGCTCCAAGAAGCGAAATGGTACGTGCTTTAGGTGATGAAGAAGCAGCGATTCTAATTCTTGGTGAAACTGGAGAAAATAATCATGCAGCACAACGCATTTATTATGGGAGGTTTCCCGATCGCGCCATTTTGAGGACTCATCTAAGGGAGCTTCTTCGTAAATTTGAAACAACGGGTAGTATTCATGATGCGAAACGATCTGGCAGACCACAAATTTCCGATGAGAAAGAAATTGATATACTGGCAGAAGTAATAGTTAATCCTACTTCTTCAACAACTCACGTTGCATCTACCTATGAAGTCAGTCGGAGTACAGTACACAGTACAGAAAGAAAATTTCATCCATACAAATTGAAAATGGTTCATCAACTTTCAGACGACAACCCAGACCGAAGACTAGAATTTTGTGAAAATATGGAAACTAAAATTAACCAACAGCCAGACTATGTCAAATCAATTTGTTTTAGTGACGGAAGTACTTTCTATCTGAATGGAAATGTAAATACACAGAATGTGAGGTATTGGAGTGACGCAAATCCTCACCTCTCCCTCCTCACATACCCAATTTCCCCAGAAGGTGAATGTTTGGGCAGGTATCCTGGGAAACCACATCGTTGGGCCTTTTTTTTCAAATACTGATTTAACTGGTGAAGTTTATCTGGAGCTGTTGCAAAAGCAATAGAACCGTTAATCCTTGAAATTTTGGAAGATAATCCACATGAATTCGGCAATTTGGAAATAACATTCCAACAGCATGGTGCTTCCCCACACTATTACGGTGCAGTGAGACAGTATTTGGATCAGGAGTATCGTGGTAGATGGATTGGACGACGAGCTTCAAAGGAATGGCCAGCTCGATCACCGGACCTCACTCCTTCGGATTTTTTTCTGTGGGGGTACCTCAAATCGGAGGTTTACGCCACTGGACCTGACAATGTTGACGTTCTAAAACAACGTATTTTCGCAGAATATGAGGCTGTTTCCGCAGACACATTTGCAAAAGTACGAGAAGAGTTTAAAATTAGGATATTTCACTTTCAGGAAGTGAATGGAGGTTACTTCGAGCAATTTCTTTGAGTAGATACTGATTCTTGAATCTGTAATTATTATCATACTGAATGGAATTTAAATTTTAATGTTTACTAATGAGCCATTAAAACTGTCATAAAGACACACAAAATAAGTCTCATTGAATAGGTTTTTTCGATACCTTTTAAAAGAAGTGTCGCTTGCCGTAGGGTTCCATTTAGAATAATTGGTCACAATGGCCTTGTGACATCATTTTTGACGATTTCGTCATCTATCATCACTAGTAGGGAAGTTTACAACCTTTAATATTCAGTTTCCAAATTTCACTTGTTTATGTATAATCGTTCCAAAAATAAGAGGGGGGGAGAGGACTTTTGAGAAGCACTGTATATATATATATATATATATATATATATATATATAAATATATATATATATATATATATATATATTTGTTTTCGTTATAATATATCTATAAGTGTAGGGGAACCTCATTATGCATTTGCAGTCTGGAGAATCAAATTACTTTTGCTGCAATATTTTCTGAGAGCCCAATTCCAATTGGAACCATTTTTGTTTCCAAATTGGTTGTTCTATTTCATATGACTGTTGTTATTTTTTGGGTAAATGAAATTAATCGAGCTGGATTGTATCTCAATGTTATTTCATGATTCACACAATGTTTGAATGTTGGTATACATTTCATATTTAGGATTACGGTATTTAAATTTGTATTGCTTCTTCTCCGTTACCTAAAACTCCTTTTATATATAATTTCTTCCATCTGAGCATTTGCCGTTTTGCATCCCCGACCTCGGTGGGTCATTCAATTAATTACTGTTATTTTGGAAAAAAAAACATTTATACTAAATAATGTATTAGGCTCTCCATTATCTCCAACAAATATTGTTCGGTCCAGGAATTTGTATGGCCTTCTGGTGATATGCCACACAATAGAGATGCCATAACTTTCAGTAATCATTGTGGTTTTTTAATTTTTTCCCTGCGTTTTCATAAGCGAAATATTAATTGAAGCGTGGATAGTTCACTGAAGTCACTAACAATTTCATTGCACTGCAAATTATATGAAGTGTTGTGTGAGTTTTCTCAACGACAGTTACTCCCTACACTCTTTTCTATTATTTATTGCATGCGCCCCACGTTTTGCGATTTAAATCTTACAACTATTTTCATAGCTATTAAAAATTCCCAATCACAAATTTTCAGGACAATCTCTTAACACAATTAATAGAGACAAAGAAAGATGGGTTACCTTACAAATGGTCCAGTAGTTCTGAATGTTTGATATGTTGTCAAGGATGGTTGTTTAGTGTATAAAAAAGAAAATGCACAATTTGCCCCTCTCCGTGCCTGCCGTCATATTGAAAAAACCGAAAAAAATCGAAACTCTCTTCAGATTTTCGCTTATATCTTTGTTCCGGTGCATTATAGCTACAAAAAAATTTCACTTTATGTTTTGAAAAATGAAATTTCCTATAATTCACGTTTCGAGTTTTGTTTCTAGGACTGATAGTTACGAAGACATCCCCCTTTCAAAAAATTAAAAAAATGATATTTTCCGGAATTTTGTCAAACTTCTAACTTCAGAACGCTGTAAGTCAGTATGGCCTATTCTAGGTGAACAAGTATCACAATAAAATTTGAAGGGTATTTAATGACCTACAGAATACATGTACCTTTTTTTTAACCAACTCTACGTAGTGGGGGGGGGGGCGTGGTAATCATAAAATTCAAAACAACGGCATATTGCTTTTTTTGCTATTGTGACTCCACATTGTATCTTAAAAAATTCACCAATAATTTTCCAGTTTTGGCTTGAATTTGGAGTTTATACCAATCCTACTTGAGTTACTTACATGTTATAGCGCTATGCTCATGAGGCAGCTACTTGAGTACCCACTGGTGAGAGGGTATGTTCAATTTCAAATAACACACCAACACAGCGGATACATTTTTTGAAAATTCATTTATTCAAAAAAAGTAATAAGGCAGTAATAGTCATACAAAAATCTGTAGTAATTGAACTAAGAACTGAAAAGAAAACAAATTTACATGCGCTCTGTTCGTTTTCAGGGGGTGAGTTAATGGAGTCGGGGTCTTCATTTCCGTCAAATAGTGAAGTTACTAGATCGGCGTCGTCTTCGACGTCGTCGACGACTTCATACCTGTTATTACATTCTTGGCCAACACAGAATTTGTGAAGGGCGGAGCACTTCAGGCACGCCTTTCTATAGCCACACGCCCCCATACACCCAGTTGTGCATATGCATGAGATGGCCTCGAGCAGGTTTGCGGGAGCAGCGTGTCTACTAATCCTTATGGGCTATAGTCTACCAGATTTTCTATACCAGCCCCACTCGATAGGATCCTTGACGATCCTCATCCACTCCATGACGTGGTGGTATGTCCTCAGGAAGTGAAAATGTGCTGCGTCAGTGTTCGGAGATAGTTTAGCCAGATTGAGCTTGCTGGTACTTGTCTTCAATTTTCTATAGCGAAGGGAGCCCAACGACTGTTCTCTACTGCCACCAAACAGGGTTACTAAGATTTTCTTCCCCGCTGCTGAAATTTCTTGGGGACTGGCAGCAGGGTCTTCAAACCTCTCCGGCTGCTCCCGCAATGATGAGTCTCTCCTAAAAATATAGCAGAATTTATTCTTCCGAAACTCACAAATGTTAGAAGTGGTGTCGCAGCCCGATATTGCATGCATGAGCAAAATACAGCCTGTGGTGTTGTACTTGTAGGAGGAGGCGGAGTAGATTGCTTCTGGATGTTTTTCTCTGGCTGGTTTTTTGAGGTAGACATTGATTACCGCAGGTGTTGTGCCAGTCAGCAGGACCAGTGGGTCAATGTTTACCCCGACAATGATAATGGCGTCGTACTTGGGAGAGAGGCATTTAGCTGTGGCATCTTCGGAAGCTTGGTATGTGGTTATGTTTGACGCTTGCATTTCACTGGAGAGCAGCTTCGCGAATCGGTCCTTGTTTTCCTCTTTGGCCAGAAACTTTTCCTGGGGTGTGGTGTTGACAGTTGATCTGTCAAACACCACGTCTGATGATGAGTTTGCCTTGTACCTTCTTGCTCGTTCAGCAGTTTTGGTCCCTTGCTGGAAAGGATCTGTAGTGTAGCCATCCAAAATCAACTCATCACATCGGTGCCATAGTGACGTTGAACGTACTTGACGTAATCCTGGCAAATCCCTCCAATGGTCGAGCTTCTGTTCCATACAACCTTGTGAAGAAGGTACCCACCATCAATAATGACCAAGAAACGTTGTTTCCACTTTTTTGTTCACTCCCCACTTCGTAGAGTTGGTTGAAAAAAAAATTTGTGCATTAAGGTAGGTTATTAAATTCCCTACAAATTTTATTTCGATACTTGTTTTCCTAGATTAGGCTATAACTGAATTACAGCGTTCTAAAGTTAGAAGTGTGACAAATTTCCAGAAAATCAGTCTCAGAAACAAAATGCAGAACGTGAATCATAGGAAATTTTATTCCTTACAACATTGAATGAATCTCTTTCGTAGCTACAATGCACCGAAAAGAAGATATTAACGGAAATCTGAGGAAAGTTCCGATTTTTTTAGATTTTTTCAATATAGCGGCGGGCGCGGAGGGGGAAGAATTTTGCATTTTGCATTTTGAATACTTAATAACCCTTCTAGACAACACATAGAAAATTTAGAACTACCGGACTGTTTGTATTTACTGGATTATCCATGGGGTTTGGAATCCGTATGGCGATATAAATCTGTATGGGGATAGGATAAATTAATTCATACTTCTTATTCCGTTTCAAGAACGTGGTATAATAATTTTGGATGAAAAATTGAGTTTTCTGTAATTGTTCACGGGAAAGTTATTTAAACTGCATTTTTGTTGAAATATTGAATTTTCTTGCCAAACAAATATTTCCTGTAATACTCTTTTTCTGTAGCCAGTATAACGAATACATTCAACCAAAAAAGTAAAAGGCAAATTACTTTCTCAATATCCATTATCATGACGAAAATAAAAAGTTCCCTAAAGAGGTTTTGATAGCATGTTCAGCGGAATAATGATCAGGGTGCGCTGTCATGTTTCCTTTATAATTTCCTTTTTATGGGAACAGAGTTTCCGGCGGATTGTGGCTTTTTCGAGAGAATCAAATAAAAACAAACATTAGATAATTGCCTTTCAACATTAGAGGCAGCGGAGTTTTTCCTACACGTTCATAGGCTGTTGCTTTTTGATAGATCACATTCTTCCGCCCGCATATTTCAATCCAGAAGTTGATGTGCGATTCGTCAGAATTTGAATAGAATAATCTATGAAATATTCTTGCCCATTTAGTTTTTATGTTGTTATTGGTGGAGACGGTGGAAATTTTTCTTCAATACGTTGAAATAAGGTGAATACACAAATAATTCCAATTGGAAATCGAAAAAATACTCAATGAACGGAGGACTTTTCGAGGTTCGAGTAATAATTGGATATATAATGGTCAAGGATAATTTCATAATCTCTGCAAATACTCCATAATTTTTCATATATACAGGAAGCGAAGTATTGAAGTAGTTGTTCATTAGTTGGTGTATGTATATATATATATATATATATATATATATATATATATATATATGTATATATATATATATATATATATATATATCGTTAATGAAGTACGTGTTAAATGTAAAAAGAGTAAAAATGAAAATTATAAACTGAAAAAGCACATAATAACAAATGTTCATATTTATTAATTCATGCTATGTTATTTTACAGTTTTTCTGAAGATTCTACCGTTTTTCTGAAACCTCCTATAATATTAGTCGATACCTATGTTTTGAATAAACATGTTTCCAACATTACAAGCATTTGGCATCATTTATAAAAATTATAGAAATCCAAACTTACCACTATATTTTTGAGCACACGCACACAACAAAATGTTAAAGTGAGAACATTCTGTATATGGAATAAGATCACAATAGCCGATGAGATGCCAGGAAAGATCTTGATTAAATATTGAAAATATGAAAAACAGAAAACGTCAAAAATGATTTTGAATATATTATGTATATAGTATGTAAGGTATTTAAAATCTATTAGTGGATACAATCTGTCAAGTAAACGAAAATAATGAAAAATACAACAGGAAGTGCGTGAAAACCGAGAATTCGAGGAGAAAACGAAAGATATGTGGTATCGCGGGAAAAAAATTATTAATATGAGGAGATTGAAAAAAATATTTTTTGAAGAACGAACTCAAGAAAATTAAGTATGGAAAATCAAGCAAATTTTGCTACAAAAATAGAAATTTGCCTCTACACAACAACAAAATACCAGAAAGAACATTAGCTGATAAAAACCAGGTACATAACGAATCTTACCTTCTCATTCCATACTGTAACGAACCTAGGCCGGACCTGTCGCCTCACGCGTTGCCATCGACAACGATGATGTCATCCCCGGAGATATTCGAGAACAATCCAGTCGCTCTGCCGCGGAAAACAACGGTCAATATTGGAAATAACTGGAACATGCTGGTCGCCAACTGCCAGAATTCGAAAGATCGGGAATTCTGTAACGGAGATAAATTGGCAGCCCTCAAGATGGCACAGGCAGTCTCACTCTCAGTCTGAACGAGCCCATACGATCGAGCTATACAGTGGCGTAGTAATATAAATTAAGTTGTAGATTTAAGTGTGAAATAAATTAGTAAAACCAAGTTAAGTTTATTTTCGTTACAATTGGTGTCGGAAGCGGGATTTTGAAAATAAACAAGTGATCGTGGAGTGGATAGTCAGAAAAATGAATTGATAGACCTTTTTGTACGCCCAAAATAGACAGTGGCCCGGTTTTCGCGAAGTGGACAATTGTGCGTGGGAATATAAACTGATACACTGTTCGCGTAAAACAGACAATAGACTGGTGGCCCGTGGAAAAGAATTCGCGAAGTGAAGTTTTAACAAACTGATAAACTTTTCGTGTGAAACAGACTGATACCTCGTCAAAGACAAAATGTGTTCAAGAAAAGTGCGCCTTGCGGATTTGAAGGTAGCGGAATTGAAACAGGAATTGGAGGAAAGGGAACTGGAAACAACGGGTAAAAAGCAAGTACTCCAGGAAAGACTTGCAGAAGGACTTATACAAGAAGGTGAGGACCCCGAAACATTTTTATTCGAAGTTCCCGGAGGTGATTTGAGTCCGATAATAGAATCCTTGAAAGAAGAGCTGCAACAAAATTCGAGGAATTTGGAAGAGAAGCTTGAAGAAAATGCTAGAAATCTGGAAGAGAAGCTTCAAGAAAATTCTATAAATCTGGAAGAGAAGCTTCAAGAAAATTCAAGAAGCCTGAAAGAGAAGCTTCAAGAAAATTCTATAAATCTGGAAGATAAGCTTCAAGAAAATTCAAGAAGCCTGGAAGATAAGCTCCTAGAAAACACAGAAGGCCTAAAAAAAGAACCCTGTGGTGTGGCGAATCATCTAGAAAAAAGAATAGGAACCGTCGAGGCAGAGATGGACAAGATGAAGGAAACATAGTAAGCTGGAAAAACGAATTGATAGTGCGCCCTCCACAGAGATGGTTAACAAAAATGCAACGCTGGACTTGAGTTTGAACTTGGATAAAGTTCAAGAGGGTATACAAGATGTCAAGGTCATTTCTGAAATAGGGAAGCTTTCCATGAAGCCGCCTCAATTCGACGAAAAAACTCCATGGGAAAATTACCGCCGACAGTTTGAAGCAGCGGCCAAAGCAAATGGATGGAATGCAGGGGAAAGAGCTGTAGCACTAACACTTGCATTACGTGGAGAAGCGACGAATATTCTACAAACTCTTACCGCCCAAGAACAGGAGGACTATGATCAGCTGATTAAACATCTAGAATTACGATATGGCCAGGCCCATTTGGAACACGTATACCACTCCCAACTGAAAAATCGCTGCCAGAAATCGGGCGAATCCTTACAAGAATTCGAAGCTGACATTGCACGCTTGGTTCGTCTCGCATATCCAGCCACACCGGAAAATGTAATGGAGCGATTAGCGGTTCAGGCATTCTTGGATGGACTCCGTGACCAAGAAACCAGACAAGCGTTGACACTAGCTCGTCCAACACATCTCGTAGACGCACTGGCACGCGCTTTGGAATTTGAGGCAGCAAAGCAATCCTGCAAAAACCAAAAAGCTGTTAAGGATTGGCCCATCCCAAAAGACATTCACCAACTTCGAACTTTCCTTGGTTTGTGCACATACTATCGCCGATATGTGCTGGGGTTCGCAAACATCGCTAAACCACTGACCAGGCTCACGGATGGTCAAACAAAGTTCCAGTGCTCCGAAGAATGTCAAGACTCATTCAGGAAGCTGAAAGAAGCTTTGATCAACGCACCTATACTGAGCTATCCCCTACCCAAAGGGAAATTCATTTTGGATACTGACGCCACCAACGTGGGACTTGGAGCTGTCCTATCTCAGATCCAGGAGGGACAGGAGAAGGTAATTGGTTATTTCAGCAAGACGCTTAGCAAACCAGAGCGTAATTACTGTGTCACCAGGCGAGAGCTGTTAGCTGTTGTAGAGGGAGTGGAACACTTCTACAAGTACGTGTATGGAAGAAGATTCCTGTTGAGAACTGACCATGCAGCTCTCAAATGGCTCTTACAGTTCAAAAATCCTGAGGGTCAAGTAGCACGTTGGATCGAGAGACTCCAAGAATTCAATTTCGAGATCGAACATCGAGCCGGAACTAGCCATAAGAATGCAGATGCCTTGTCGCGAAGACCATGTCCAGATGATTGCTCACATTGCCGACGAGCAGAAGAGAAAGAAGCAACACTTTGTAGAACCGCGACAATGAATGACAACTGGAATGACAGCAAGATCCAGAAAGACCAAGAGAAAGACCCCGACCTTGGCTTAGTCGACAGCTGGAAGAAGGGCAATCGAAGACCATCATGGCAGGAAGTCGCAGGTTACTCGCCGGCTGTTAAGTCCTATTGGGCACAATGGAACTCTCTTATTCTGGACAATGGGATCCTGAAACGTGTGTTGGAGGCCGATATTGGTGGGGTAGACAGACGCCAAATAATTGTTCCCAGGAACAGAAGAGAGGAAGTGCTGCGGGAAATCCATGATGGAGTCGCTGGAGGACATCTGGGAGTGACGAAGACTCTGCAGAAAGTGAGGCAACGGTTTTACTGGACCAATTGTCAAGCTGACGTTTAGGACTGGTGCAGAAAGTGCGCTGTATGCGCTGCTAGCAATGGACCTCGAATACGACCCAAGGCCCCGATGCGTCAGTACAACGTAGGCAGCCCGTTCGAGAGAATCGCCATTGACATCGCCGGCCCGTTTCCCGTATCCGACCACGGGAATAAATACATCCTTGTGGCAATGGACTACTTCAGTAAGTGGGCGGAAGCCTATGCCCTGCCCAACCAGGAAGCCATCACCGTCGCCGACGTCTTGGTGAAAGAGTGGATATGTCGATTTGGTATTCCAATAGAGCTGCACTCGGATCAAGGCAGAAATTTCGAATCCAACCTGTTCCAAGAAATATGTTTACTGCTGAACATCCGCAAGACAAGAACCACGGCCCTACATCCGCAGTCCGATGGAATGGTGGAACGGATGAACAGAACGATCAACCGCCACTTGTCCAAGGTTGTCTCTGACCATCAAAGAGACTGGGACCAGTATCTTCATTTGTTCCTGATGGCCTATCGATCCGCAGTACACGAGTCAACAGGTCAAACTCCTGCTAGTATTATAATGGGCCAAGAACTGCGACTGCCTTGTGACCTGAAGTTTGGGATACCGCCAGGACAAGACACTGCGGGAGAGGACTACGTCAGCAAACTTCGGCAGAGAATGGACGACATCCACGAACGAGTCCGGTTGAACATCCAGAGTGCCAGCGATAAAATGAAGAAGACCTATGACATCAAGGCCGACGCTGGAGGGTTTAAGGTTGATGACCTGGTTTGGCTGTACAATCCCAAACGTCGTCGTGGACTATCACCAAAGTTGCGGAACTCGTGGGAAGGCCCGTATAAAATCGTGAAAAGGATAAACGACCTTATGTACCGAATCCATAAGCCACCCCGAGGGAAACCAAGGGTCGTCCATTTCAACAGGTTGGCCCCTTACGCTGGAAACCATGACCAAGTTCGCACCCTCAAGCCACCGGAGGATGATATGACGTTCGAGAAGTTTATGTCCTTGTATTCAAACGGGCAGAAAGTTCTACATGGGGTTACTAGAGAGGAGTCACGAGACCTTTTCGAGGTGCCTGCTGACTACGCACTAGCGCACTGTGTGGCAGAAGATCTTCGAATGTCCAGGGGCATCGCCGTAGTGTTTTCCAAGAAATTTGGTCAACTCCAAATACTGCGGGAGCAGAATCCAGAAGTTGGTGGGGTGCTACAGTTGAAGAAAGGCCAGAGAAACATCTACTACCTAGTTACCAAGAGGCATTCCCAAGATAAACCGTCCTATGAAGATGTCTGGAAGAGTCTCACCAAACTAAGAGATACTATGGTGGACCAGAATCTGGTGGATCTAGCAATTCCAAAATTGTCCTGTGGTATTGATGGGTTGGACTGGAGAGTCATAAGAAGTATGCTGGAGGCGATATTCAGATCCAGCGGCGTCAAGATTTTGGTTTGCTGTAACCCTCTTCCACGACCGGTCATGAAGACCGTGGAGTGTTACTTCCATCGAACTTCACGTTGCAGATATGGGGAGTCATGCAGATATCGTCACACTCCAAGGATGAAATTTCGGGACGAAATGTCTTTAAGAAGGGGGCAATGTAACGAACCTAGGCCGGACCTGTCGCCTTACGCGTTGCCATCGACAACGATGATGTCATCCCCGGAGATATTCGAGAACAATCCAGTCGCTCTGCCGCGGAAAACAACGGTCAATATTGGAAATAACTGGAACATGCTGGTCGCCAACTGCCAGAATTCGAAAGATCGGGAATTCTGTAACGGAGATGAATTGGCAGCCCTCAAGATGGCACAGGCAGTCTTACTCTCAGTCTGAACGAGCCCATACGATCGAGCTATACAGTGGCGTAGTAATATAAATTAAGTTGTAGATTTAAGTGTGAAATAAATTAGTAAAACCAAGTTAAGTTTATTTTCGTTACAATACATATACCAGTCCGAAGACGAATTCACAGTCGAACAAGGGGGCTGCAGACTGGAACGGCAGTTTCCAAGAACAGAAGAGTGATCTAAGACACTGAAATTTGTATTGGAATGGAAGTTACAAAACTCAGTGCATTTTAAAAATAAACCTTTCAAGAACTGTTTCGATGAGAAACTTCCATAAATTGGTGGTATATAGACTAACTATTCCACTGAAATACACATAACCTACAGAAGTGGGTAACATTTCACTTTTTTTATTATCACATAATTGCACTTTTCATGTATATTTTGCTTTGAAACACTAATTTAGGTTGAATATCGCAGGATAGGCAACAGTAAGTCTTACTGAATGAGGGAAATTATTATATTGATGAATTTCTGACTTATTTTCAATAACTGATCAAAATAGTTCACCATTTTCCTGAAACTGTCATCAAGAACACTACCAGAGGGCTCCATAGTTGAACTCACTCCTGAGATTCCATATGCCTACCGATTGAGGTGAAGAAAGTGAGGTAAAAGAGTCAAATGGGAAAAAAGGCTGAAACATAGCCTGACATTTGAAATATTTATATGGGTACTTATTTATAAACATATTAAATTAAATTCAAAGAGCAACTAGCTGAAGGATTTGAAAATATAAAAAAAATATTTTTTGTTGTGATATCTGATTGTGAAAATATTAAAATAAAACCAACCACAATCACCTCATCATAACAATTATATTTATACAGGGTGTAATATAACCTCTTGCACACCCATGTATGACAATTTTATAACGAGTTTTAGTGGTTAGAAATTTGGAAAATTCCTCTTTTTTTTGTTAATGTCCTCCAATTCTGGGAACAGCGGAGTTCGGTTGGTTATTTTTTTTCTGGCATATTGAGGAATAGTCTTTTTTTGTGGACTATCAACTGTTGGGTAAGAGGTTAGATAACACCCTGTATAGTATCCTTAAACATGAAGGTTTTAAAGTTGTGCAATACATTTATAGATAAAATGATCCTAATGATAATAAAAAATAATATTTATTTACTAATTTGATAATACTCTAAATTGTGGACCTCACAATGAAACCATAAATGACTTGAAAAAAATATTTTTTTGTTGCTTTCCAAAAAACAATCCAAAAATTCAATTATCAATAAATCCAGGATATATATAAATATATATATATATATATATATATATATATATATATATAAATATATACATATATATATTTATATAAATTTATATATATATATATATATATATATTTATATATAAATATACCAATTTTGAATCGAATGGGGTCATAATCACAAAACTCGTACGCTATCTTGGACTCGTGAATCGGACCATAAACACATTATTATATAGGAATACTTTTTTTATTTTTGAAGTTTTTGATGATTTGAAACCAGCTTCGAAGAGGATTTTTTGTGGAGGACCAGTATACTCTATCGGAATTGACCTAGATAGCGTATTTCTGCTGTACGCAGTAACGTACGCTTCCTGAAAGGACGCAGTATTGTAGGTAGGATGTATATATATATATATATATATATATATATATATATATATATATATATATATATATATATATATATATATATATATATATATATATATATATATATATATATATATATATATATATATAACAGTGCTGATTTCAAGATACGATATGTATTGAGGAAGCCCTCGATATCTGATATTTTCTACGACTACGATAGAAACTCACAATTTACAGTAGAACGAGAAGACGGTAATAACACCATTCCTTTCCTCGATATGAAAATATGCAGAAACATTAACAACATGTTACAAACAAAATGGTAACGTAAACCTTGTTCTAGTAACAGGTTACTCAACTACCACTCTCACCATACAACCAAGATGAAAATTAACCTAGTGATGGCGATGAAAAACAGGATTATCAAGTTCTCACACCCAATTTTTACAAGTTTCAAGCTTTTATTCAACTTGCAATGTTTGTATGTATGTATTATGTATGCATGTTCGGGTCAAATCTTGCAACTGAATTTTGATCGACTTCCAGTCATCCGATTAATTTGAAATATGGCATGTTCATCACTCTGGTGACAATACAATATGGAATTTTTATTGACACGTTAATCTCCCAAATGAGACAATAAAAATTTGTCTCCCAGGTCTCCATTTTTGCTTGTTTGAGAGAATAGTAAAGTTATTTCTGAATTAATATTTTCCTTTTTGCCTGGGCAGCTCTTTGAGTTGAGAACAAAAGTCCGGTCCACATGGCGACAAATGTGGAGAAAAATAAAATGGCGGTGCCAAGATGGCGGGCAATATTTGTAATTATGGTACGATTCGATCTAAAATTGGTATGTGATGGTTTTCGGTGTGGGAGATTATGAATTTCTTGTCAAAAATCATAAATTCAGAATGGCGCCAAAACATGGCATACGAGTTTTGTGATTATGGTCCGATTCGATTCAAAATTGGTATGTGGAGTTTTTTGGGGTCGCATATTATGAATCCCAAGATGGAGGACGAGTTTTGTGATTGTGGTACAATTCGATTCAAAATTGATATGCGGGGTTTTCGGGGACTGAGGATTGGTATGCGGTGGTTTTCACGGTGTAGATTGTGAATTTTTCGTCAAATTCATAAATTCAAGGAGGTCGCTTCAAGATGGAGGATCCGTTTTCTGATTATAGGCATATTTTATTCAAAATTGGTATGTAGGGTATTTCTGGTTAGGAGATTATAAATTCATTGTCAAAATCTATTGATTAAAGATGGCGACACCAGGATGGCGAATAACTTCTGTGATTATAGTCAGATTCTATTCAAATTTGGTATATGGGAGTTTTTGGGATTGGAGATCATGATTTCTTTTAGCTCAAAACTTCACAGAGAAGAGACCCTGTAGTAACGAAATTGAGGCGAACTAACAAAAAGCAAATACGGGTAATAGATATGATCGAGCGGAAGGTTTCTCGCAGGTTCTCAACCGAAATAGGCAAAGGAAACTGACCCCGATTCAGAAAATCTCCAGGGGGATTCATAATGTCATTATCCAAAAGGCGCGTAGATAAAGAAAAAGTAAAGGTAATCCTTGACATGAATTATCGGACTCGACAGAATCCGAACTATACAGTGTTCTTCTATTTTGTACCAAGACGATTCAAGTATTTTCTCACTATACGTATTTTGAGTCCTAATTGGTGTCATCATCTGCCGATCCTATCGGCGCAGAAATTCCAAGAGTTTAAAGGGGGGAATCTCAAACCCTCAGGTATTCGACCCAACAGAAGGGAAATCACATCAATTCTGGGCATCGCTTCTAGCCGAACTCACAGCTATTCGAATGATCAGCTGATGAGAACCAGTGCCAAAAGTATCTCTATTAGGTATCAAAACTCAAACAGCAAACATGCTAACCAACTTCCATTGGCCTAGGTTGGTTACAGTGAGCGTCCTCTCGAAAGAGAGGTAGCCTAACATATTTTTTTTATATCAAGGCAATTAACCATATTCATACTGTCGAATTTTATAAATGGCGACTCAGCAGTGTAATTCTCTGGATTTTTTTATTGCGACTGAAGAAAGTATTCCTTTAGCTAAATAGTGAACACTCTTCCAGCTGTTCAGTTCAAATGGGTGACAGATAGGAAAATATGTTTTTGTTCAATGTTGAATAAAGCCATAAAATACAAAAACTGAATTGAAAAGAGTTCTATTTTGTACAGAGGGTGACATCGGCGGAAGTACAGTTTCGATTTTTTTTTTATCTTCATACATACATACATATATGTATAACCGGTTTACAGCGGAGGAAGAGGAAGGAAATTTCAGGAAATTTTAGTAATCAAAACACAGATAAATTTGGTGAGAATGAGTCTGTTTTACACAAATATGTCATCGACATGACGAAGTACCGAAAATAGAAAAACAAGAATGGGCTTTCAGCCTATTTTGTACTACTCATTCGAGTGACCTAACAGGATACGATTCCATCAGTCCCCCGCATTCACAAATGGCAAACCTATAATGCCGCTACAATTCCAAAGGGACGTATACATAAACCTCTCTCCAACATCGTTAAGAACAAGTGATAGTTTAGAAGTGAATAAAAAAGTATTTTAAATGAAAAGGAGAACACAGTAGTTATGGTATGGCTTTTGTATTATCACATTATCATCATCAGATCATTTCTCCTTTCAATTCCATCGAAAGCGGGTGAGATTTCCAAATTTTACAGGGTGTACTCTTACTTCTTGCACAACCGGTTACCTAAGATAGCCAATCTAAAACTAAAGATATTTTTCAAGAAGGGACTCAAATGAAAACAAGCATAAGATACAACAATGTATACAATTCAAAGAGCTAATTACCCTTTGCACTTTGTCATAGGTCATCACCGTTTTTGCTCATACAAGTTTATCTTCAACCTCTTTTCAGTGCCTCCAGTCCATCATGATTCGCAGGGGTCTGTGCTATTTGAGCCCCAGGAAAGCCAATTCTCAATTGTTCCTTCTCCTGTAATATTTTATTCACTTCGTTCATTCTCAAGGGACTGTATCGTATGATGTCTATTCTCAGAAGGGATTTGGTTGAAGTCTGGCCCACTCTTGAGTACTCTCTATCTCCCCACAGTAACTTTTCCATATGTCTCTCTTGGTTTTGCCAAGCATGCGTTTATAACTCCCCGTTCTTATAGTCATCACACCTTTCAGTTTCCTGATTTCTTCTTCAGTTTGTCTCCCCAACTTTGCAGGTTGAGCGTTCCACCAGGGCATGTTCCTGGTGGAGTTCCTTATGATAAGGGAACAATTGTTTTCGAACGTACATATGAATATGTCAAAAAATTGCTCCACGGCCAGCTCTAGGTCCTTGTTTGTACTGACGGGTCCCTGCAATCCTGGAAGGTTAGGTGCTAGGTTTACATTGTATGCTTTCCATTCTGCTTCATATTTGTGGCGATGTTGCTTTTTATTTCAAAGTTCATATGTCTGTCTTCTGACATATTCTGTTCTGTAACAAAATAATTTATTTTGAATCCATTTGATTCCCACAAGCAGCTGAAAAATGTCGGTCCGCCGCGGCAGAGCCACCAGGGATCGTTTGAGATTGCATATTGAACCCTGCAGTCACTGTGCCCTCGGCTCGTTGCCTCCCACTTTGGCTTGGGTTTGATCTTCTATTCTCCTCTTACGACAGGCAGATCATACCGTAGATTCATTCTTCAAACCTCGTTCCCCCAGGGTTCATGAACATACCTGTTAAAAATATGTTGAAAATATGTAGAATTTCTACATTTGATCCAGGATCAAAAGTGTGGTTTTTGTTGATTATGTGATTGGCAAAGGAGCTGTTTAGGCGAATTTCAAAAGTATACTCGTGATCTTTATATTTTTCAATATTTTTTTCGTGTTCCTTGTTTCTAATTCTGGAAAATGTACCTGTTTGTCCGATATGAACAGCTGTCAAAGAGAGTTCATGTACGCCGGACTTTTCAGCTATGGGAATTTTATCTTTAGTATTAGTTAAATTTATTTTTAATTAGGTGTTGGTGTTAAATGATATGCATAGATTGTCGTTAGAACTATTGAAAGTATTCTTCATTCCTTAGGAAATTTTGCCAAAAAAAAATACAACCATATTTTGACGGTGTAGAGGAGGAAACCAGATGACGGTTGGTGAATTTCTGTACATACCGTTGATAAACTTTTTCAATAGTCTGTGTGGAAAACTCATTGTTGTTGTCAATCTGACTTATGATGTTCAGTTCTTCTGTTAAATTGTCCTAGCTCATAGGAATTGAAAAAAGGCGTGGAAATAGCGAGTTGAATGCTGCAAAGTTATGTGGAACAGTGTGGTTTGAGTGGAAGGAGATAACATTGTCCGTGTGAGTAGGTTTGCGGTTTATCGAAAAGTCTAATTGTCCATCAGACTTGGGGATCAATAGATCCAGGAAGGGTAGTGACTAGTTCTCTTCTTTTCCCATGGTAAATGATATGGAGGGGTGGGGAGAATCCAAAAAGGTTTTCAAATCCAATAGTTCTCTTTCGTTGCCATCAAACAAAAAAAAAATATCATCTAGATATATATGATGGAAGATGATTTTGTTGAAATTTGAGAATTGAGGGGGCTTCTTTTCAAGGTCATAGAGGAAAATTTTGGCTAGTAGAGGGGACGGGTTGATTGGAGTACATAGCTGAATTGGAATGTTGTCGAAAAAAATCGTTGTTGAATTGAAAAAATTTTGCTTTAAATATATCATTCATACTAAATCAATTTAAGATATCACATCAGAAACAATCACACATTATGAATTCAACTCGAGGAAACTAATACCAATGAATTGTCAACCCTATTGTATTTCCTTCCTAAAATAAACAAAGCACATACTTCCATAATACCATTTGTTTCATATATCCATTTTTCTGCTTCCAAGTTAGCTGCTTGGCTGAATTTCCTTCAGAAAGATCTCACTGATTTTCACGACCCTTGTTCAATGAAAAACTCACAAGAATTAATTAAAAAATCTCCAATATCATTATTCTCCCAAATTCCATAAGATTTTTTTTCGACATAACTAATCTGTTTCCCAGTGTTCCCCCGAAGAATGTATTGAGAGAGACCTCCATTTCCAGTCAAATATAGAATTCCACAATTGTTTGAACATTTGTTCACCGCTGGACACCCTTTTGAATTAAAACTTTTTTCAATTCAACAACGAATTCTTTCGACAAAATTCCGATTTAACTATGGGCTCCAACCCCTCTACTAGGCGAATTTTTTTTCATGACCTTGAAAAGAAGCTTCCTCAATTCCCAAATTTCAACGAAATGATCTTCTATCATAGATATGAGGATGATAATCTTATTTTGTTTGATGGCGACGAAAGAGAAATATTGGATTTCGAAACCTTTTTGAATTATCTCCACCCCTCCATATCTTTTACCATCAAAAAGAAGAAAACCAATCACTAGCTTTTCTGGATCTATTGATCACCAAGTCTTATAGACCATTGGACCTTTCGATATACCACAAACTTACTTACACGGACAATTTTATCCCCTTCCAAAGACAGTTAATGTTATCTGGAGAGTCTGATCCCCATAAGATAATGGACACTAATAGAAAGAGATGAAAGATCATTTGTGAGTCATGGCCACCATTCTTTCAGGACAGTGGTGCACTAGCGTACTTCGCATTCTGGTATCTGAGAGTTACAGGCTCTTGAATGTATATAAGACCACTCTGTATATTACGTGGACCACTTGTACTCAGATCCATGTACGTCACTATGACGGGTTAATGCTACAAGATTCTGATTGATTAGAGCTTATTAGTACCTTCTATTCAGATAACGTTTATTCTCTCTGATCCACTTCCACTTGAACCACCCTGTTCCGTATAACTTTACAGCATTCAACTTGCTATATTCATGGCTTTCTTCAATTCTCATGAGCCAGGACAATTCAACAGAAGAACATCCGAACATCATGAGACAGATTGGCAACAACAATAGGTTTCCCACACAGACTATTGAAAGACACTCATCTGGTTTTTTCCTCTACACCGTCAAATTATGGTTGTATTTCATTTCTCTGCAAAATTTTCTATGAAATTGAGAATATTTTTGATGAATTTGAGAACAACAGCTATTCAAAAAGATATTCAACTAATACTAAAGATGCAATTCCCATGGCTAAAAGTCCGGTATATATAGACTCTCTTGCACAACACCCTCTTGTACAACTGATTAGAATCGAAAAACACGAAAAAATTATTGAAAAATATGAAGATCACGGGTATACTTTTGAAATTTGCTCGAACAGCTCCTTTGCCAATCACATTATTAACAAAAACCACACTTTTGATACTAGATCAAATGTAAAATTTCTAACCCCCGAGACGATTGGTTTCATCTCCAGAGTGAAGTCTATATATCTGTCTGTCTGCGTGTATGTGTGTCTGTGATCTTCCACGACAAGTGCCGAACCGTTGACCAATTGAGTTGAGATTTGGTATGGAGATACAGTCACTTTCCCGAATGCGACCAATAGTTTTTTACTGTCATCTGTCAAACGTGAGTGTTACTATTCAAAAATGACAGAAACTATATCGCACGAAACTTGACTTTATTTCTCCAATTGACATCTGTCAGAATTTAAAGAATGTCAAAGATATAAATTTTGCCATTCAATTATTCAAAATCTATCCGATGGATTAGAACTGGATTTTGCAGGAAGCAACACAAGAAAAAAATTAACTTGAAACTCAGGTCTGCAGTTGGAGCTATCCACCAATTCCCAGTCTGGTGCTACAAATGTTGAATTTTTCTCCGAGACGGCCGCTTAACCAGGCATTGACTGGGACGACCCGCGTTTGGTGCAATTGATCAAATGACCGGTGAATTGACTGTTGAATTGACCAATCAAATTGACTTCCTTCCTTGAAATGTTTTATTAATGTTTTATCTCAAATTGACCCCATTATCCCGAGGGCTGTGCCGGACAAGTTCTGTGGTGTCACAAAGCTGATTTTTTTAT
Organism: Gonioctena quinquepunctata; assembly: GCA_018342105.1. Taxonomy (NCBI): domain Eukaryota; kingdom Metazoa; phylum Arthropoda; class Insecta; order Coleoptera; family Chrysomelidae; genus Gonioctena; species Gonioctena quinquepunctata. The sequence continues at coordinate 36,417 of JAFIRS010001916.1, read as the reverse complement.
TTTTCCAGTTACCAACCACTCCAGAAGAATGGATGAAAGTAGAAAGTAATTTCATAAACTGTGGAATTTTCCTCACCTTATTGGATCAATAAACAAACATTTTGTGATTCGATTCCCTTCCAACAGTAGTAAATGCAAAGTATGATTTTCTGTATGAACACATTGGTGTTTGAGATATAATTTCAGTGATCGCGTTATGAAGAGCTGTACTTTGAACGAAACGATAGGAAGCAATACTCTGGAAATACCTCCACCTATTACTGAACCATGGAAAAACATTTATGTTTCTAGTTGACTCTGCCTTTTGTATGAGTTGAAATATCATGAAGCTTTCAGCAGGCATTTATCATCAGGAATCTGAAGAAAGGATTTTATAATAATCGTCTATCTGAAGGACGAAGAGTAGTGCAAACTGCGTTTGGAATAGTTGCTCCAATGTTTGGGGTAGTTGAGAACCCTATGCTACTGAAACCGGAAAAAGTAAAATTTGTTTCAATGGCTGTAATTCATCTGCATAACTTTCTGAGACGTAGTAGATCTCAAAACATCTGTAGGCACCTCCAAAATCCATAGATATTGAAGAGAGTTCAACCAGAAAAGTTGTTTTAGAGAAGTGGAGAGCTGATCCCCCGCAAATCCACAGGATTTCATATCGAATGTAGGTGTGTATTCAGCGATTTCATCGCAATCAAGGTGATGTTTAGTTATTTCTTGCTATTTCCAATAAATATCCCTTGAACAGATTTTCATATTCATTTTTCTCTGTAATACCGTTTGTCTTTCTTATCAGTTGCACATTGAGAATTAAATTATTATACTGTGTATAAAAATAAATGAATGATTAACAAATGCGGTGGAACCAAGTCCGATATCTTGGAAAATTATGAGAAAATGTAAGGTCAATTTTTCAATATAAGAGTTGATATTATATATTTTCAAATGGCTCCGTGAACATTTGGAATTGACGGAATGAATGACAGGTTTCAATACTATTCAATATAACTTTTCGCTGATGTAAATATTCGTTCAATGCGGGTGCTTTTCTATTCTAATAGAGGAAGGAAAGTTTATGTCGAAACATGTTTTTTGGTCTGATTGCAATTAGTTCTAGGATTAAATCTTGGAAATGTCTCCATAGCATCATTGAATGTAACGATTGATGTCATTCATTCCTACAGGAGAAGAGTCAATTAACCACTACCAGATTTCCCACAAAAATTTCATTCCCGAAGTTTCACGCTATGTGGAATTTGAAGCAAACTTTCGCGACTGAAAATAACGTGTTCTGTAGATGAGTTTGACGATCTGGAAAACGCATTCGGTACGGTCTTCGGCGTTATTTCGATTCTTTCGACGGTTCTTATAAATCAGTAACACGTCGACGTATTCATCCGAAGTTAACTGGAAAGACCTATTTGATTTGCGATTCACTGGAACGAAATTGCTCATGGCGGGTTTGAGTTCCGTATAATATAGTATCTCAGAGTTTGGGTTAGCATTTAGACTTATGAACATCTGTTTGTTCCATTTGCTGGCATAAGAGGTACGTTTATGCATCTTGAAGTGAATTATGGAATTTCATTTCGAATTCAGACTCAGTGCAAGTGTCAATGCAGATGAATTCGTAAGTCGATTCACATTTTTATCAAAGAAAAACAGTATCTACGCAATTCTGTTTTTTTATTACTGTTTCGAACATACTCCAACAAGTAATGCCTCCACCTAGGTGTGGTGTACCTTCCACATATTGGCTTCGTCAAAACTACGTGGTCAGCTGTCAACGAATATCGTAACTTGAAATGCAATTCGTCAGCCGATATGTCTCGTGAAAATCCCAATCAGAATTTTCCACTTAATCCTAGCCATTTTGATCAGATTATGGCAAAATTTGCGAATCTGAATCTGGGCATACAATATCTTAATAGACAGATTGGGAATTCCCTTGCTGTTGTCTTGGTACATGATACCAATATTTCTCAGTGCGAATCTAATATTTCCGGAATCCAGAGTCAGAACAATGAAGAAAACATCCCAATTAGGATCTCACATACACCGCAACTATAAAGAAGCATTCTCCAAATGTTCTCCATGAAATCCAATTATCAGAGGATTGCCAAATACAAATGATATCAATTCTGATATCGAACAAACGTAAGCTATTTTAGAATATATTGCCCCTACCTCAAGTCGAACTGTCAAGAATACACTTCTTTCTCATTTATTTAATTTTGCAAAATGATTCTGTAAGAGCAGGAACGCTACACGTTTACGTAACTTTTGACTAGTTCTTCAGAGCAACGTTAATTTTCTCTTCCTATGAATCGATTCTATTCTATTCCTTTCTCATTTTTGGTTTCCCTCCATCTCATTCTTGGTTTCCCTCCATCTCATTCTTGGTTTCCCTGTCATCTACTCGCTTCCTCACTTCTCCCCCCTCTTCTAACTCTTATCATTCCACCCATAATTAAATTGAAAAATTATGAAATTTAATACCTATTCAGATTATGCTGAACGTATGTCATTCAAACTACTGGCAAATTTCAATGACTTTCAAAATCATATTCTCGATGCGGATTTCGATGTCATTGGAATTTCCGAGACATGGATGCACTCTGGTATAGACAGCAACATGTGAGTCTTAATCAATATATTTTTTTACGTCAAGACAGGCACACCAGAGACGGGGGTGTTTGTCACTTGAGCTCTATTCTTGCCCTCGGTATGTGGGTTTCCATGAATAGATAGTTGACGGGACAAATATCCTATCTTGTCCTGGGTTCAATCACCCTGACTTTTAATGAGCCGGAACGCGACAAATGTCCTACCTTGCATGACCCCATTGTCATTTCATGCACAATTGAATTAAGAAGAAGAATGCTTTGTGATTCGTGATGAATAATTAATGAAAAAAGTTCAGTAATGGAAATAATGAAATATATTCATTTACCGAACAAATGTCACACATTGATGACCTATTAATTACCTTCAGTATGCATGCCACAGGCTAACATTACCCTATAGATCTCTGTAACTAGATCAGGTTCGAATTATTGATGATCAATAATAATGAATGAATGATTCAATTATGATATGAATAGCGGTATCCTTTCATCCATTCCCAACCGTAGGGTCTATAGCGAGCCCTTGGATGCCTACTAGTGCTGAATAATCTGACCGTCAAGAGAAGTAGTGGACAAGTGTTATCTGGTTTTCGGAGTATTACCAATCTGAGATCCTCTGGCCAGGTTTTTCTATTGTCTATACTGGGCTAGTCTGACAGCAATTGGATAAACTCATTGAGTCCAAATTCTAGATCCAACTGTGTAGTTGATAGTAGATTGATTTGTCCTCAAATACAGTCACTTTTCACAATTAAAAAATCCGCAACAATTTCAAGGCTTTCTACGTACTTCTGCCTAGCAACATGAAGGAAACAGTTTATTCCATCGATGACTCAGTTTTGTTTTCAGGGAAATATTGACATTGACAGAGAATGTCATGAAATGAAATATGACATGAATGACATATACGACATATTCAATTTCCAATAAATAATAGAATTATTTGGAGAGGTTCATTTGTTGGCTATGATTCTACAGATTGATATAAACATCCTAGAAAAATGTTTGTGTAATAACTTGATTGATTCACGTATCAAAAGTGAGGTTATCATTGTTTGTTTATGTTTTTCTTTTTGTTTAAAGGATGACTTGCTTCCTCTCAAAATTCTATGTGTGGAAATGACTAGAGGAGCTCAGATTCAGACTTCTCAAACATGAAATCCCCCAGGAATATACAGAGATACATATAAATATGGTGTATTCCATCTCCGTTACTGGTACCTGTCCAACCCATTCCAGAAGATGAAAGGTTACTCTTAGTGATACATCCTTGAATAAGTAGGAGATAAATTCAGGGGTACAACAAGGCAACATTTAAGGACCTCTGTTTCACACCCTTCACACATCCACTTTTACTGAGAAACTAAAATCATGCAACAACCAATTTATATGCAGATGATTCCCAAATGCATTTCTCCTTTGATCCACCAATTCACGCAGAGGCCGTCAACTGTATCAGTAGTGACTTGAATGCAATTTTGGAGGTATGTACAAATCATATGTTGAAAATCAATCCCAACAAGTCAGTTGCTATGATATTCGGTAACGAAAAGATTTGTGAGCAGGCAAAAAGTTACGTTCTGAAAATTAGAGATTCCAAAATTAAGTTGTAGTCTGAAAATTTTGGGCTTATTATAGACTTCAAGCACAGATTCACTGAGCATGTCACTCATTAATTCAAAACTGCTTATTTAGGTCTAAAATTGATATATACGCAAAAAAAATCTCAAATACAGGGGTAAAAAAAAATATTTGAGATTCACTGTTTTTGTCCCACTTCAATCACTCCGATGTAATCCACCACAATTGTTTAGATAGCAATGACATAAGGCGCATACCAAAACCACAAAATTCATGCATGAGACCCATCTCTGGTATAAGAAGTAGATCCAGAATTTCTCACAAACTAAAAGATTCAAAGTGGCTCAACATGAGCAACCGCAGAGGTCTACAACACAGCCTGCTCTTTTTTTAAAATCATCGAGTATAAAAAAACTTCCTACTTACATGATCATCCAACTTAAAGATTTGACGTAAACGAATTGAATTTACGGAAAAAATTGTTTTTAATCCTCGTATAATATATCTGATACAATTAATTATATAAACACCTGGAACCCGAATGTTTCGACCTAACGATCAGTAACTTCAAAAAAACATTCGAATATAATTTATTTCATGCTCAGCACAACTTGAAAGAAACGAAGCATTCGCATCGAGAATCTGATGAAATGTTGAAAATGTGCACTCAATCTTTCTCTCTCTCTCTCTCTCTCTCTTTTCCACCATAACTTTTTCTCATCCTTCTTCACAGCCCTATAAACATGACTTCTCTCAACTGAAGGCCTTGGTGGAAGATCAGATGCGAGGTAACTTATATATATATATATAGGTTTGGGATTCTCGTTTAAAAAATAAAACTATCCTATATCATTCTAGATGTTTGTCCTCTGGTCGGAGGCATATTCAGTGGGGTTTTTTTTCTCGTGATAATTAACAATGAAATCTGAAAATGAAAACCTTTAGAGTTATGGTGGAAATTAAAATAACAGTGGCTGACATGTGCAAGGGAGAAATGTTTGGTCTGGGGGAAGCGTGCGGTAGAAAAATGATGTTTGTTCATACCTTGGCGATCATCATTGTTTAGATGACTCATTTTATATGATCTATATTTATTGTTTGATACTGTGGTGAGTTATGTTGGTTTTATTCGAGCACAATAGTTGAGAGCGACGTGGAATTGGCAGTGTATTCGACAGCGAGAGCAATGTGTTTTGGGGGGTTTTGTTTTGCGGTTAATGTTGTTGGTGTACCTATTGGGTCGATTTCTATTCTTATTTGAGTGGGTGGGGGCTTTTGGGGGCGATAGGCGTATTGTTGTTGGGAACTTGTTGAAAGAGTATTTATTTTATTTATTTTTATACATTATATTTGTTGATATTACTGACTATCTATGCAAGGGGGTATATGTGAGGTATTCGTAGAGCCCCGTCTTATAGTATTATGTGGTATAATTCGCTGACGTTATGTATATCTGTTCTATTATTCATGACGTTATTTATTTTGATGTAAATAATTTAATTTATCACTCTTTTCTCTTTGTTGTTTTCGTGTGCCAGAATTTTTGTGTTATCGAAATTAGGGTTGTGATTCTCGGTGAGGATGTGTTTGTTCAAGGCCGTACTCGACTCTTCCATGTACTTGTGCCCATTTAGTCTATTATATAAGAGTTGGGAGGTCATACCGATATAAACTTGGTTGCAGTCGTTGCAAGGGATACTGTATATTAAATTAGCTCTCTTCATTTCTGGATCTCTACTCTTAATGGGGGTGTACAATTGTTTTAGTGAATTATGGGATTTGAAGCTGGTTTGTATGTTGTGTTTGTTTAAAATGTTTTTTATGTTCTCTGATGGACCTGGTATATATGGAATGGTTGTGAAAGTGTTAGTAGTGATATTATTCGTGTTATGTTGTGTTGAATTATACATTCCATGTGTTCGTTATTTTATGATTTGGTTCATTAGGTGTATAGGGTAGTCATTGTTCATGAGAGTTATGCGGATTTCATCTAGAGTATCTTTTCCTAATTCCTAGGGATCTATTTTTCTCAATTCTGAGGGCTCTGTCAGCTAGGTTTATAACTACCCCTATTTTTCGAAACATTGAGTGGTTTGAGTTGTAATTCAAGCTGCCAGAAGTTGGTGGTTTTGAGTACCATTCTATCATGATTTTGTTGTTGCTTTTCATCAGAGTGAGGTCTAGGAAATTGATTTTGTTGTCCTTCTATTTTTCTATGGTAAGTTCTATTTTTTTGTGAAAATTGTTGAATTTGTTGAGGAGTTCATTTGGAAATGCATGATACAGTAATCAACATATGGCTCAAAAAAGGGTAGTTTGAAGTTTAATTCATTAAGGACCGATTCATCTGAATGTTTGGGTGATTTGGGCAAGGGTACTAGAAATAGGGGATCTCAACGCGTATCCACTGATTTGCTGGTAAAAATCATCTTTGTACTGGCAATAATTAGTTGATAGGGTTAATTCTACTGCTTTGATGAACTCATCTTATGTTAGTAGGGTGTGGTCTTCAAGGAGGTGCCATTTTTCATTCAATACGGTATCTACGAGCTTGTTAGGAATATTGGTGTGGAGGGATACAACGTCTAATGAGACAAGGGTGTGTGGCCTTCTGGGATTTGGATGTGGTTGATGAAGGATTTAAAACAGAAAGAGTCTTTTATATAATATTCGTTTTGTCTAACTATTTTTGATAAGCTATTAGCAAGAAATTTCGAAATGTTGTGGAAAGAGGATTGTATGCTTGATACTATTGGTCTGAGGGGTTGGTTTTCTTTGTGTATTTTTGGTAGGTCGTATATTTTAGGGGCCGTAGCGTGTTAGTTGTTTCACTAGATGGTCAGATATTGGTGCTTTTTTGTTCCAGTTTTTCACTTCATTGTTATTATGGGTTTGGAACCGGTTCGTTGGGTTGGAGTTTGATTTTTTATAGGTGTTTTTGCCTTGTGGGATGTTTTTCATTTTTTCTTTGTACTTTATTTTGTTCATAATGACTGTTTCGCTGCTTTTGTCAGGTTTGATCACTATAATTTGTGGGTTGTTTTTTAAGACTTTGTTTTTTCTTCTCAAATTTTTGATGATTTTTAAAAACTATTTCAAACAAACAAATCATACAAACCAGTTTCAAATCCCATAATTGACTTGAACAACTGTACACCCTTATTAAAAGTGAAGATCCAAAAATGAAGATACCCAATTTAATATACACTATTTTGTGCAACGACTGCAACCAAGTTTATATCGGTATGACCTCCCAACTCTTATGTGAATGGGCACAAGTACATGAAAAGATCCAGTACGGCTTTAAACGAACATATCCTAACCAAGAATCACAACGATAACACAAAAATTCTGGCACACGAAAACAACAAAGAGAAAGGAGTAATAAAAGAGATGATTTATTGAAACAAAATAACGCCATGAATAATAGAACAGATATACATAACATCAGCCAATTATACCACAAAATACCATAAGACTAGGCTCCACAAATACCTCACATATACCCCCTTGCATAGATGTTCAGTAATATCTACGAATTAAATGTATAAAAATAAATAAAATGAATACTCAAGAAGCTCCCAACAACAATACGCCTATCGCCCCCAAAAGTCCTCACTCACTCGAATAAGGATAGAAATTGACCCAACAGGTACACCAACAACATTAACCGCAACACAAAACCCCCCAAAACACATTGCTCTTGCTGTCGAATACACTACCAATTCCACGTCGTTCTCAACTATTGTGCTCGAATAAAACCAACAAAACTTACCACAGTATCAAACAATAAATATAGATCATATAAAATGAGTCATCTCAACAGTTATGATCGCCAAGGTATGTACAAACATAATTTCTCCACCGCACCTTTCACAGACCCAACATTTCTCCCTTGCACATGTCAGCTACTGTTATTTTCATTTTCACCATAACTCAAAATGTTTGTTTTTTCAGATTCCATTGTTATCACGAGAAAAAAATCAAAAATCAATGAAAAAAAATCCCTACTGGAGATGCCTTCGGCCAGATAGTTTTATTTTCAACCGACGAAACCAAAAAGGAGGAGGTTCTCTATTCGACCCATATTTTTTTATGTATGATCACGCATAACTTTTTACTGAGGCGTCCGATTCCGATAATTTTTTTTAACACAAGAATTCCAATCCTAAGACGTCCCAACCAAAAAATAGGATTTAAGAAAACCCACACTTTAAATATATATATATATATATATATATATATATATATATATATATATATATATATATATATATATTTCGTTATGTTTTGAGAAATAACAAATTATTTAGTTATTATTTCGACCCACTTTTGGGCGCCATTTGTTATGATTGAGAATTTTGGAAATATATTTTTATTTATTATTATTATAATTATATTTTTGCACCGCGTTGGGCGCTATTTGATATGTTTTGATGAATTGAAAAATATAAATTGGTTTTATATAATAATGATATAGCTAATAACATATTATATTCATTTATAATTCATAAATATACCTTCATATTATTTATTAATATACCTTCATATTATTTATCAATATACCTTTATCATCATCATCATCATCATATTCCTTATAATATACTTCTTTAGTATTATTATTATTACCCACTTTCATTTCTCACATCATTCATTTTACACAAAATATTTTTAATCTTCATTTTTTTTCATTTTTCTTCAAAATTCACATAATTTATTATCCATTTCTATACTTTTTCTTCTTTATAATATATTGTTTTATATTTGTAAACATTTTCAATATTGTTTTTCACTTTACTTTATCTACCTAACCTGTACCAATATTTGTATCAACTTTTCTGTTTTTCAGTATAATTATTTCATTCAATATCTTTCTTTTCTTTCTACACTTTTTATTCAGACGTTGTTTTGTTTCCTCCAATATTCTCTCTCATTGATATATTTTTTCTTTATATTTGTTTTTCATCTCATTTTCTTTTATTCAAATGTTTCTGAAATCCTAACTATCTATCAAACTATTTTATTAACTTTTTTCCATTTTTTATTCCTTAGCTTGCCTATCAAATTTGTTAACCTACAATTTATTATTTCCTAAATTTTCATTTTTATTATTTGTCTCTCCTTCTATGGAATCTTGCTTGTTTTGTAACTGCAAGCTTATATTTTATTTCAAAAATTTTCAATTGAAATTTTATGTTAATATTTTCAACTATTTTCATTTTCATAATTTCAACTTTTTCTTGTTTTTGAAAGTAAAATTTATTTCCATTCTTTCCTATATTTATATTCAACAGTTTACTATCCATTATTATTATAATTTCATTATTTGTTTTTCTTTCTTTCATTTTAAAAATTCGATTCGCCCTGTAATATCATTATTTGCATTACTATTATTTTTTTATTTATGTTTCCTTTTTCCAACTCATAATTTTTGTATGCCACGCTCATGTCAATTTCATCATTTTATTTTTTTTTTTAATATTTATTTTTTTTTATTTTATTTTTTTTATTTTTTTACTTTATTATTTATTCTTCCCTTTTTCATCTGAAAATTTCAATTATTCACATGCATAAGTTCATTATTTTGGAGATCGAAATTCATTTTTATATTTTGTATGTGTTCGTCATTTTTTTCTAATAAGCTGTTACTATCATCTGTTTTTTGTATAACTATTCCCTCAATTTTATTTTGCTCACTACTTCTTTCTAATCGTTCACATATTTTTTCTGTACTTCCTATCTTTCTATCTGTGTTTTCTCTAAATCCATTTCTTATGAAATCTCTCATACTATCATAGTTTTCTTGCATTTTCTTTTCCATTCTTTCCTCCATTCTTCCCATACTTTCTCTCATTCCATCATTCATTCTTTCTATTTGCTCTTTCATTTCATTTTTCATACTTCCCATATTTTAATTCATATCATTTTTCATTCTACCTTCCATACCTGCCATATTTTCATTCATATCATTTCTTATATTTGCTGAATCTTCTTTCATTCTTTTTTCCATTTTTTCTAACATTTTTTCTATCAATTTATAACTCTCCATTCCTGTACTTTCACTTTTTATTTCTATCTCTCTCACCTTACTACTCTCTCCTTGTTCCTGATCACCCCTATCTCTACCTTCTGCAACTTCTTCCAAACCAACTTTCTTACCATCTCTTAAATCCATTTTTTTATTCAACAATATCTAGCCTTACACGTTAAAATGCCAATTGCTAATATTCACCCAGTGTTATTAAGAAATAATATTTTTCCTTAACTTGCCCTCACTCTGCCTTGAAATGATATATTGCCCTTACTTTGCCACTACGTTGCGATGAATATTAAGAAATAATATATTTCCCTTACTCGCCTTTTCCTCAATGAATATTATGAAATGATATATTGCCCTTACTTTGCCACTACGTTGCGATAAATATTAAGGAATAATATATTTCCCTTACTCGCCTTTTCCTCAATAAATATTATGAAATGATATATTGCCCTTACTTTGCCGCTACGTTGCGATAAATATTAAGAAATAATATATTTCCCTTACTCGCCTTTTCCTCAATAAATATTATGAAATGATATATTGCCCTTACTTTGCCACTACGTTGCGGCGCCATTTGTTATGGTTTTGATATATAACAAATTATTTAGTTATTATTTCGCCCCACTTTTGGGCGCCATTTGTTATGATTGAGAATTTTGGAAATATATATTTTTTTTATTATTATTATAATTATATTTTTGCACCGCGTTGGGCGCTATTTGATATGTTTTGATGAATTGAAAAATATAAATTGGTTTTATATAATAATGATATAGCTAATAATCTTCAGTTATTCTTTAAGAGCCAAATTGATATGATATAAATAGATATTTCTGCCCCTGAATTGTATCTGAATAATAATTGCCAGCGAACGTCACTGTTCTCTCGTCACGCTACCAACAATTATTATTTTCCTCACCACGGCTAAGCAACAGTTGGTACGCCCTCATCTCAAGGTGGCCGGTTCAAGGCAATAGAGACACTGCCACTGCTGGCTAACTTCAGTTTATTGAATGGTCTTTGGTATGTTATTGATCATTGTGAGAAAACAAAACAACAAAATATCAAAAAGCAATTATCTCCTTCATTCAGGAAGACTTAAAATACCTGGCCTACGAGAAATAACTCATACTAGGGTGAATCAAACAAATATTCACGGATAATAATAATAAATCGGATCATGGATAGATAAACAGAACCTCACTTTTTCCATGAGAGTGACGTTTTCTGTTATTGTTCAAAATAGGGTGACATAAAGTTCTTCGAATGTGAAATATGTTATTTGTGAAATAGTTCAGGACCGGAAGAGCACTATTAAAGTTTTATACCTGGTTGGAACTGTTGGTGTTCTAATTATACCATGAATCAGGATGTCTCCTCTCTCCAATCGCTATCAGGACTGCAATACCATGAATCAGGAACTATATAGATGCGGAAATTAGCATTTGGATCCGTGGATATGTTATCATTAAGGTAATATTGGTTTTGTTTACCAAATGATGGGATTATTCCAATTTTCTTTTTGTAAAATTTTTGCGTGGCATCCGCTTGGAAATTTATTTTCGATCTCCTTTGAAGCTTTGTTTTCTATCGCCTAGATACCTCTTTTTCTCCTTGTTTTTTCATTTGAATTTTTGAATTGGTGCACTAAATTGTCACTTTTCACTGTTTATATTTATATTGTATAATTTATATATACAATTATTTTTCCACTCTTATCATTATTTACAAATTTCAATAATAATTGCTTCTGATACCATCTCATTGCTACTCTCCCACAATTTCCAATTTTACACCTGACCATCTATTTCCTGATTGGCTATTTTTATAAAGACATTTGCTGTTCTATCATTGGCTACTTTAAGTTAGCTACAATTTCATATACTGTATGTTTCAAATTTATAAATGTGTTGATTACTGTTTATTCCTGAAAATTTTGTAAATTTAGACTTTTTGTTGTCTTTTGAGCAATTATGGGTTATAATAATTTTGACAGTGTATGAAATTGATTGTTTTATAGTATTTTGGCATTTTTATCTATCCATATTCTACCTAGGCTCACAATATACATAGAATTTCAAAAGTTATTCACAAACAAACTCTTGAAACCATTAACCATCTAGTAATTATTCTTTTTGTGGGTTTTTAGTTTTTAAAATTTACAACTGGCATAACATAACATAACAATATATATATGTATATATTGTAACGAATTTTTCGTTACTTCCTTATACATAATCAATTTCTCATAACTATTCCGGTTATCTTACGGTGGAACGGGTCATTAGTCACGGCCGATCGTGAACTATGGGACAGCGCCATCATCATGAGTTCGTATTCTGTCAAGTTGGACGAGTTTTGTTATCGTGACAGTTGTATTCATGTCGTCAAGCTGTGTTTTTTCCAAGTGTTTTTCAATAGATAAAAACCAAGAACAGTTTGTGAAAAAACCCAGGTAGAATTGGTGATTTGTTCGAACCGAAGGAATAATCGATCTCTTTCTTGATTTGAACGTCGAGATAGGCAGATGGACTGAGTAAATTGATTTTGGTACGTACGATCTATAAGTTGAATGAGTTTCACTGCTGGAGTTTCATTGAGTAATATTATTCTCTTTATCTTTCAATTAATGTTGTAGCTGATTAGCATTTTCTTCTTTTTCCTTAGGCTTGTAATATTAGAATTCTTGGATATACCGCATGGTAATTTTTGAAGGTTAAATATAGATATTTCGACCATTTTGACAAATCATTCATATTACATATTGTGGCTAACGTAACATCTGTTCCGAATATTGGGAACTGATTTTTTTTCATTGGAAATCAGTTCTACGCTTTTGCCTTTTTTAGGTACCAAGTAATTGGTAATCTCGAAGGGACTAGAGCTTACCTACCTCACACGACCACCGGTTTGTTCCAAGGATTCCAATTGAAGCAAAGGGCGTATTTGATTGTTCTGGGACACAGTTTGGAGTGACCTAATAGGACGGCTCTCTGGTAAGCAATTTTCTTTATTTCATAACTATATGTTTATGAGAGTAATTTTCTTTTCTCTTGAGAAAGAATCGCTTATGGAGAGAGTTGTACCTCTGGCCTAACAGTCTCAGAACACTCGATTCGATTCAATATATGCCTCAAGCGTAAAGTTGATTTCCGTTTAATAAATTTATTTTATCTATTACTCCATTCAATTCCCAGTGTAGCTTATTTGATTTTTGATCGTTGCAGAGTCAATTCACTTCAGTTACTACCTTGTCGCCAAGAGCAGGGAGATTCATTCTAATTTTTGAGAATTACCTGTTTATCGATTTGAAAAGGGAATTGCCGCCCTATTTCAAAATTATCTTTATCTAAGAGAGTTGTGCCCACTGAAAGACGTGAGGTCTCCCTCTTCAGTTATCTTTAAACATTCTTTAATTAAAAGAATTATTTAACATTATCTTTATCTAAGAGAGTCGTGCCCACTGAAAGACGTGTGGTCTCCCTCTTCGGTTTATCTTTGGAAATTCTTCAATAAAAGGAATTATTTCACTTTATCTCCATCTAAGAGAGTCGTGCTCACTGAAAGACGTGTGTCTCTCTCTTCTTATCTTGGCTGAAGAGTATACTTTTACTCTGATTATTATCTTGGTTCAGAAACCCTATATTTTTTTTTGTAGCTTACTAGAGTATTTTGGTTATAACGCTATATTTTCCTTTGGCATTTGTTTTAAAATAGTATATTTTTGTACTGGCAACCTTTAAATATTTTGCTTTTAAATAGTAGATTTTTCTCTGGCAATTTCATAGTATTTTGCTTTAAAATACTATATTTTTTGGAAAATTTAAAAATTTTTTGGCATTTGTTTTTAAATTTTGTTCATTTTTATTTTTTTTTTAATTATTAAAATTAACTTATAAATTTAACTCCAGAATAGCAGATTGAATTGCTATTTATTATCTTTGTTCTTTCACTGTAACCTTCTCGTCTTTTAAATAGATTGAGATTTTTATTGTATGCTATCATTTGCATCTATCTTTTGACTCTCGATTAAAATTTGAAACATAAAACTTGAGGTTCAAAGGATATCCTTCGTTCTCCCCTTTTTGTACATATTTTGATTCCTATCATCTTCTTCGCATGATATATACCACGGAGGGAACCCATCTACGGAGACGGAAGGACTAGTAGCCTGGGAGGTCTTACAGCACATCAATATCAGCACTGGTCCGTGAAGATCAACTCAATTCACGCCGATAAGGGGGTCTAAAACCAACTATAGAACCACCCACGACCATCTTAATCGTAACCGCTGAAACCAAGTTCCTCCTAGAACCGCTGGGACCAGCTTCAAGAAACTAGCCTTCCTCTATCTCGTTCAAGATCTCCGAAGGTATATTCGTGACCAACAACTGGAGGAATCATAGGTGTAAATGTTCGAATTTTGATCAGAGTCAAAATTACTGGTTCCTTTTATGTAATTTTTCCATTTTTTTAAGAGAAGTTAAATACTTTTCTAGTATTTGTAAATTTTTTTATCGTGTTCAGAATTCCAACTGGAATAAATTTGTTAAGTTGATTTATTGCATATTTATTTGCCTTCCCATACAAGCTAGGTAACATTTATTTAATTTTATTTATCTTTGACTTTTGTCTTTAGCAAGTCTGGCGCCCAACTATTGAACTAGTCAAGTTAATTAATGTATAATTTTTTTAGTGGCCAAATTTGATTAACTAGGAAAAGTCATTAATTGAACCTTACTCACGGCCTAACCGTATCCATCTGAGCAGCCTATCGGCAAAGTGATTTCACCTTTTTAAATTTGAATCATATAATTTAAAATCTGGGGTTCAAAAGTAAGGGGTGTTGCAATATATGAGATTTTTGTACTCTCATGTGTTGTTATAACCATAATGTTTTTTGCTTTGGCGAAATTCCTATTCAAAACTGTAAAAAGAAGCTTGGAATCGTCATGTAATATCAAAATAAATGAATAGAGAGTCTAACCTGACTTTTATTTCACAAACGGTGTACGTGACGTTAGCCACGTATACCGTGTGTGGGTGTGAGAGAGAGAGATACCTCTGACGGTTTCCCCTCTTTGTTTTTCATTTCAAACTTGTTTTTTTTTTTTCTCAAGTATTTTCAACTTTTTTTCTCATATTTTTTTATTTTTTTTCTCAAGTATTTTCAACTTTTTTTTCTCAACTTTTTTTTCTCAACTTTTTTTTTCAACTTTTTTTCTCAACTTTATTTTTTCAATTGGGAACTCAACCCCACCTGAAAGAGACAAAGGGAGAAAGGAGAGTTGGACAGAAACACTGAAATACACACATACATATTTATTTCCTAAAAAAACAATTCTAAATGAAAACTTAATTTGGTAAAATATATGTACACAGCCATTGGTGAAGATACTGGGTGTTCCTCTGGGCACACATGAACTTCCCGGTGTTGTGGTAGGGGCAGTGGTCCAGGGTAGGCTCGAATTTGTCTGTCGACCAATGGCTTGAATCATAGAAGGCCACATCGTAGATATCCACTTGGTACGACAATCCCATTTCCAACAATTTTTCTTATAGGAAATCGTATTTTTGGTTCCCTCTCACATAAATCCGATCAGCCTGGTAGAATAGGTGCCTCAGTAGGATGTCATCCATGTCTTCATAAGCTATGTAGCCGGTGTCGTATGGAATGCCATGCATCGATTTTTCCAAATATCTTACGGTGCGGCGGTCTTGGGCATCCAGGTTGGTATACGGCACAGGTGTCTTGAACAAAAAGTTGTGTCGCTGACTGCCGACGATTATGGACACCTCCTTTGGATAGAAGATGCCATTGACTTGGAAGGCTTGAATGTCAACGAATGCAATAGACACGAGTCCGATCGGGAATCCCGCGCTCGATTCGATATCCAATCGTACGTCAACCGTACCGGATTTCATAGTTTCTTCCTGTTTTGAACAATCAATGACGAATAAGGCGCGATATTTGAAACCGAGGTAATCCAAAAGAGCAGACTTTTCATGGAATTCGTATAGCTGCCGAGAAATTCCGTATAGTTGAAATGCGCTTCGGTATAGTGATTATTAGCGAAATTCAAGTGTAGACGTTCGTTGGGCCAATATTCACCGTTCAAAGACAAACGTATATTTTGAATGTTGACATGTTGGAAGGTGGTAGGATCGACGGAAACGTTATCTCGTACATTAGTTTGGAAACACACGATGACATAGCGTGGCCTTTCAACACTGGTACTCGTCTTAACCGACCATATTTCACGTTGAGCATTTTGCGTTATCGAAGGCAATTCGTTCAATTCCCATTTTCGAAACGGTTTCACTATCGGTCTGTCTGTCTGTATAGACCTCATTAATTTTTCATTTATTTCCGCATTAGGAAAAATGTGTTTGACTTTCAATTCAATACTATCAATCACAATTCGAGCCGTAGTCGTTCCCACCGCATTATTACCTGCCTCACGTATAATGACACAATAATTATCATTTCTGGGCTCTGACAAATCGTAGAGTTTGACGTCCACACGTAATCAGCGGATAATCGTTGAACACATTGAGAATATGACGGAGCGGTACGAGAAGGCTGAAAGAATTGTCATCTTCATTCAAAAAAGGCAAATTGGGGTAATTCCAACCGCCTATAGCCAAATGCTGAGAATCCGTAGGTTCGTAAGATAATAGACCTCTAATGGTACTCACAATTCCCGGATCTCGAACCGATTCAATTTCCGAGCACTCTCGCTATAAGTGCAAGAATCGAAAAGGAAAGCACCCACATTAGGGGCCAATGTAACGTTACCTCCCCCATTATTTAATTCAAGTCTACCTTTAATCAGTAGCAGAGATGAACTCATGGCAAAAAACGAGTCCACCTGATTGATGCAAAATTCCACGATATCGTTGCAATTGAATGCCTTCACGAACGGAGTATAAGTTCTGTATTCGGCTTTACGAATGGACTCGTCAAATTTCGGAGACCGATACAAATCGAACATGGGTGCTGAGATGGAAGCATCATCGTTGTCTCTCCTTCTTTTGAAGTTCATTCTGATGAATCAATATTAAATCGATGGAACGGAGAAAGGATTTATTCGAAGAGGTTAACTGCTGCTGCACGACCCGCTCGCTTGAAGGTTTCTGCAATAATGACGTCGTGACGTCACTCGCACCCCTTTTATTACTACCGCTGCCTCTGCTGCTGCTACCACTGTCTATTATTAATCCCATTTGGTTCTCGCGACTCTGAGTTCCAAAACCAAAGTACTTTTTTCCCCTTGAAAATCCACAGGCCTACCGTCTTGATCGACCACCAACACCGTAATGTTGTGGATTTCACGTTGCGGTATTACAGGTAGATAGAGTAAATTGAAGGTTTTCGTCTATCGCGTAACCGGGGTCGGAAGCTATGGGAAATTCATAGATCGTGTGCGCAGGCGTGTCACCATCGAAGGCTCCCGAAGTAACACTGCACTCGAATCGTAATGTTGACACCTTTATAATGTTTACAGGTAGATCGGAATAATGCATTTCGTTGGGTTGAAGCACCCTCGGAGAAAATCCCAATGTAACGCCTATGCTATCCGTCTCCACGAATGAAATGGCAAAGTATTTACTGAAAATCTCACACTTTAACGTATTATTGTTGGGTTTGAGAGAGAAGGCGGCTTCGCGGTCTTCCGCAGGTAGCGCCATCTCTTTCTGTATGAACGCCTCAATATCGGCAATTTCATAACACCCTTGCGGAAATTCAATGGTACGCAACACGTTAGCGTAATAGCGTAATAGCGGAATTTCCGACCCTTTTCAATGTTCGGTATGGTATTGTACGAGTGAAAAGATCGAAGCGACAACTCATATTCTTTTTTCGCATTCAATTCGATAGGGGTGCGAGGACAAAAGGAGAACACGTGATTGTGACTGTTAACTCTCAGCAACAGCGACATGATGACGAATGACATCACCGCTGCTGTGACAGCATTTAAATACACACACTTTCAATCATACATTATTTATTCAGACATTAGAAATTTCAAACACAGATGACCGCAATTTATTTCATCATAAGTCTGATATTGACGGTTGTTGTAGAAAATCTTGACTCTGCCGCTGCTACCACCATTCAAATATCTGACCAATTCCAGCATCGGTTTCAAATTCCCAAACGAATCGAAATACTCTACTTCATCGTTGGTTTTTCTATAAGCTACCCAATGAGTACCGCTGTTTCGTGACAGGTCCATGTTGACGATGGCACATTCGTTCTTTCGAGGACCGCTAGATGGCAGGGTGTCGCGCATGAACACTCCTCGAAAGTGCGGGATTTTAAATTGTTTGGCATATCGCACGATATCGATGTCGTACAGCGCTCTATCGGGTAGCTTCATTGGGAGTTTTTTGATTTTTTCAAGAAGAGTCCATAGCCACCCTTGACATTCTTCCTCACGTACAACCCCTTGCCTATGGATTCCATGGCCTTGTGATGACGTTTATCCTCTTCCATTTTTTTCTGTGCATTCTTAGCATCCACGACCGTTTTGGCAATGGCTGATGCTCCGCCACTCAGTGCTCCCAAAGCACTAAGACCGGCGAATATCGGTATCAGAGGTAGGACACCACCTGACTTTGCTTCGAAAGGTATTATGCGGGGTACTTTGACTCGTCGTTTTCCACCCAAGTTTCAATATTGCCGCCAGACTTGCGAAAGGAATATGAATTATCGACTTCATTGCGATAATTATTATTTTTTTGTTCCATTATTTACATCACAAAACAAGGAATCTACATATTGAAAACAATTCGTCGGAACAGAACTACCAATAACAAGACAAAATTTTCAAGAAAAAAAACACCATGGAGTACAGAAGAATATGTGGCCAACATTTATTGCGTTGATTTGAGCATAACGACTTGAAAATATATCAAAGTAATATCAACTTGTGTCGAGGAATTACCATATACTCGTGTTGTACAGGAATAAAACTAGCATATTGGGGGAGTTGACCTGATAGATAGTCATATAGGGCGTTACAAAATACTTCTCAGGTACAAGAAATGGTATTTTAGAGTTTTTCTCTCATTTTCTTGATAATACGATGATAATCGATGTTTGGTTGTATTGAAGGACGAAAAGGGCGAAACAAATTCACGATGATACAAACCCTTCGCAGTTCAGGCTAGAAATTTAAAAAAATTATTCGCCTGTTTGGAACACAACAACAGAAAACCACATATACCTTCCAAAAATGTTCTGTTAGATGAAACTGCTTAGTGAATAAAATACGGTAATTCACGTCCAAGATGCAAATTTTCCCACTGCAAAGGTTTCATCCCCTTCAAATGTGAAAAATGTGGTCTCACGAAGGATAAAGACTCTTTCTCGACTTTTCATTTCAATTAGATTTTTGACCGACGAAAAAAGCAGGAGGTTCTCTAGTCGACGCGTATATATTATATTTTTATGTAAGACCACGCCTATTTATGTATAAATCAGAAAGAAGTGGACCTAGAACTGTTCCTTGAGGAACACTGTATTCAACTACTCTCGAATCGAAAAAAAGACCAAAGCACTTAAAGATAATTCTCACAGCAAAATATTATTTTTTGAAATGACCCAAATTGCAAGTAATGATAATCGTTTCAACTTGAAGACCGATTGCAAGAATTTGTAGAAACATTTTGATGACATATAAAACCAACTTAAGGAAGAACAAAACAGGCCTCATCACTCGGAAAAAAAACTGTATCTTCCTACGGTCTTTAGTTACGAAAAAAAAAAAATTGAATCTTATTTATTCCAGATACACCAGTCGTTTGGATATGATCTCAATCCATAATTCTGTAGTGTATTGGTCCAATATAACTATTGATAAAAATTATTAATTCCAACCGTAGGTACTCTTCTTTTCAATTAATTTCATGATTCGTTATGGAAAATCACAGTTTGATAATTCAAATATCATTACTTAATACTTGGGAGAAATATTTTCACATTTTTTAAATGATCCTGACATGTTCGGGTTCTCCAGTAATTCAAACTTCACAAGACTATATCACACACAATTCATTTAACAATTAACAAGTCAATAATTTATATCAGGAGTGAAAAAATTTTGTATTTCGTGCAAAATTATTTTTATTTTTAAAACAATTCTTGAAAAACACTCATGTGTTATAAATTGATGTAATCCATTATTTTAAAATAACATTCCACATGGTTTCATGGAAGTCAATGTTGAAGTGATGAAGGAAGCGGATATTGACGTTGACATTGACAAAAGTGACACATGGCTTAGAGCCGTAGAAACATATTCGCCAGAAGGTGGCAAACACAGATGGCATTCTATTCCATTTTGGAGTGAAGAAGAGTGACTCCAAGAGTGAAAAAAGTGTTCTCAGAATGGAAGTTGGCTAGGAACAAATGCTAGAGTGTTTCTGGAGTAAATCATCATAGAGAAAGAAAAGCTTGATTAAATGACATTGAAATTATTTAATTTATTCAGTGCAGACGTCTGTGAAGTGGAATAAAAGATCTATTTGAATCGACCTGTGAATTCAGAAAAATGTTATTGTTTTTCAATTATTTGTTATTGTAAAGATCTTCCGTGAACTCTAACTTAGTGTTGTTCTTTTGTCTGATTTCATGTAGAATTTTTGAATTTCTATTTGGGCTGGAATTGTGTTTGTTGAATCTGAGATGATGACCTTAAGCTGATTTTTTATTATCGGTAAGGTGTTCGGTTATTCGAGCTTCCAAAGGTCTACAAGTCCTACCGATGTATGTCGCTGTACAGTCTCCGCAATTTAGTTTGTAAATACCACTTTTAGAAAGTTTATTAATACTATCTTTACTGTTGACAAGATGTCTATTTGAGTTGTTCGTTGTTTTGAAGGCAACTTTGACATTTCCCTTACAATTTTTGGTTCTGCAACCTGCAATTTCATTTGAAATATGATTCACGAAAGGAAAGGAAATTTATTTTGGTGGTTCAGTTTTTGGAAAGGCTGAATTTAATTATTTTTTGTTTTTAATTTTCTGAATGCGTGAATTGATCAAGTTAGGGTTATAGTTGTTGTTAGAAGCTATATGTTTCAAAGTGTTAATCTCTGCTAGGTAATTAACTGTAGAGAGAGGTATGTTTAAAAGTCTGTGTATATAGCAATTGAAAGCAGCCATTTTGTGTTGATGTGGGTGATATGAAAAGTTCGGTATTACATGGTCAGTCTGTGTAGGTATCCCATAAATGCTGAAATTTTAATTGTTGCAATGTTTGTCAATAGCTAGAACTAAAAAAATTAATTTAAACCTGACGAGTAAGTAATCTGAAAATCTTTATCATTCAAAATGTCAAAATATTTTATATAGAATTTTATCTAGGAATTACTTACATGCAGGTAAGCACTGAAGATGACTTTTATATAGTCGAAAGCGCTCTGCTACGATTTTTGAAATAAAAATAATTTTGCACAAAATACAACATTCTCTTACTCCTGCTATTTCATTACGTGCATACAGCTCCAAAAACTTCAAATAATTCAAATAATGTATATGTCTGTGAGTTGATGATTCTGTAATTATGCACAGTTTCTATTGTAATCCTGGAGAAGGCAAAAATTTCGCGGCAACGTTGACAGGAAAACTGTGGAGTTTGAGTGATGCGTTTCTCTAGTCCGCTTGCTTTGGACGTGAAAACACAAAATTTAATACTTTCCCTTTTAATGAAAATAAATTTCACGATTCCACGATCACCTAGTGAAATAGAAAACAAGTTTTTTAGCAGCCAATTTCCACTCGCAATGATAAATAGTTCCTTCAGGAGTGACAGTTTGAAAACTATTTTCAAGTGAGAATGTTTCCTTTCAACTTGACTGATGAAAGTTCACGGGATATTGAGAGCGCCAGTTGACTCCCAAGCAGCAACATTCCTTATCTTCCATGCATATTGAAAGTATACACACACGAAACTGAATTTAGGTGCAGCACTAACTTCTAATTCTCTTTTATAATCCCCAGAACTTATTTCAAATAATTATTGTATTCTAAGAAAACCATAAATATCGATGAACCATATCTACCACAGAAATTCGTAAAGACACGAATATAGCCAGGAATGATTCAATTACAAAATATCTCAACATTATTTTCCATTCATTATTATGGTCCTGAGGAGAAATTATATGGATTGTTGATAACAATGGCAAACTTATATTGTACCAAGCAATAAGAAAAAAACAACTCATCCATAAATACAATCATGCAAAAAGAAAACGTATCAGTTGAAAGCAGAAAATAGGTAGAGTGGAAGAAGTATAGACATGTTGACATGTATATTGAGAGAATTTCGACATAAAAACAAAAAAAGCTACCATAAAAAGAAATATCTTGATTGTTCAAGGAGAAGAATACACGGCTAGCGACATCGAACGGTCAAAGCAAACCACCAGCACCGACTAGTTTTCGCCTCCCCAAAGACAGATAGCGAGTGAACCTCCCGAAAGGGGTATTGATCGAGGAAAAGGAAGGCACCGCTGCCGACCAACACAAAACCAAGCAGCGAGAGAAACTCAAAGCAGACAATAAAAAGGAGGAACCGAAGCCTAAACCAAAAACAAATGCAGAAAACTCTCTTGTAAAAACTCCTAAAAATCTCACCAGAACCAACAGAAGACCTACCAGGAAGTGCTCTTTATTCTACTTCCATTTTGAATATTTATTTTTATTTTAGTATTTCAACACAATTTTATATATACAGTTTCATTTTAGTATGTTAGCATAATTTTGATATATACAGGGTGAGTCAGAAGTACTTTAACAACTTCAGGAGGTGATTCCTCACAATATTCTGATATGAATTGTCCGAATGAATATATAGCCGGAACCGCTTCGTTTCCAAGATACAGGGTAGTGAAATTTTATTTTTATTTTCGGTTTTTTTAAATAACTTTCGAAATACTGACCTTTATTATACGAAAATTGGTATTGAGAGGTTTTTTGAGGTGTCGAATTCGAACCTGATGTTATTATTGCTCTTACTCGTAGGGGGCGCCACCTACACGTCTTTCTCTTATTTGAAGATTCATAACTTTTTTGAGCGTCCTTCTAGCACATTTTTCAGTAAATATCTCTATTATATCTACGTAGAAAAGCTACCCTTGTTGCTATAAGCAACCGTTTTTTAGATATTTGGACTTGAAAATTTCAAGTCGATTATTTGATAATCGATGCTTGTTGAAGTTATCACCATTATTTTGCATTTTTCACAAAAATGCTAAGGAAATGGATTTGACGTTTAAGTAAGTAGTTTTGGTAATTACATATTATGTGACAGTTAAACGTTTTGTTGTTTTGTTGAAGTTTCTGTGAGTTTTAAAACACTAATTTTGTGAAAATGGATTATTTAAACAATAATGTTCATTTAGCCGATATGCATTTCGTTTATGGCCCTGCGGATGGAAATGCGCGCGAAGCAAGATGTATTCACCAGGAGCGATTTCCTAATCGAGTACTGCCTTCAGCTCCAACATTTACCAGTCTCCACCGTCGTTTAGCAGAGAAAGGTAGCTTTAAGGGGCAGCTGATATTATTGGAAGACCACGGCAGTCCGAATCCCAGAATTGGAAGAAGCTGTTTTGAACGCTCCCGATGAGAATCCAGAAACAAAGAACAATTGCTGAAGCTCTCAATTCTACTCAGTCCACAGTTTGGAGAATTATCCACGATCAACGATTTCATCCATACCATATTCGAAGGGTACAAGCTTTTTCGCAACGAGACTTTCCCCAGCGCATTACTATGTGTCAGTGGTTTTTGAGAAAATTGGCTGGAAATCCTCAATTTTTGAGATATGTACTCTTCACGGACGAGGCACACTTCTCACGAAATGCTATCACAAACTTTCATAACAACCATGTTTGGGCTCTGGAAAATCCGCACGCAGTTAGTGAAAGACATTATCAGTATCAATTTTCTGTAAATGTATGGGCGGCAATAATTGATAATTACTTGATAGGTCCTTTCTTTCTTCCGTTCCGACTGAATGGCGCAACTTACAGAGACTTTTCAGAAAATGAATTGCTGGGACTATTTCGGAATGTAACATAAGAAATTCGTATCCGCATGTGGTTTATGCATGATGGGTCTCCGGCCCATTTTACCGTTGTAACCATGGAATTCCTCAACACTGTCCATCCAAATCGATGGATCCGTAGGGGTGTTGAAGAACCTATTCAGACGTGGGCACCAAGGTCCTCAGATCTAAACCCGCTAGATTTTTATTTTTGGGGACATTTGAAGTCACTAATCAGTTACCAGTAGCGAATGAGGAAGATCTAGAAAACCGAATAGTAGACGCCTGTGAAACAATTAGAAACACACCAATAATTTTTGAGCGTGTACGAGATTCAATGACCAGAAGACTGAATGCCTGTATCTTCGCTGAAGGTGGACACTTTGAACAATTCATTTTATTCTACATATTCAGAATTTCTTGGAATAAAATATTGATATTTCTTGCAAATTTTATTAAAACAAATACAGATTTTGCACCCTTGATACAAAAATAACTATTTCTAACGAGTAAAAATAAATAGAATTGGTGGCGCCCCCTACAAAAAACCGAAACTACTTACTTGAACGTCAACTTCAGTTCTCAGCATTCTTGTGAGGAATGCAAAATAATGGTCATAACTTCAACACGCATCGATTATCAAATAATCGTTTTGAAATTTTCAAGTCCAAATATCTAGAAAACGGTTGCTCATAGCGACTTGTAACAAGGGTAGCTTTTTAAGGTAGATATGATAGAGGAATCGATTTTTCTACTGAGAAATGTGCTAGATGTACGCTCAAAAAAGTTATGAATCTTAAAAAAAGAAAAAGACGTGTAGGTGGCGCCCCCTACGAGTAAGAACAATAATAACTTCAGGTTCGAATTCGACACCTCAAAAAACTTCTCAATACCAATTTTTGTTCAATTAATGTTAGTATTTCAAAAACCATGAAATCAATCAAAAATATCAATCGCATTAAAAAGGAGTTAAAAAAACATATCCTCCAAAGCCAAAAACTTGAACTTGTACGTTCATTTGGGTCAAGTCCTCTTTCACCCCGTAAACTTTTTTGTAGTGCGCCACTGGTGGATTCTAACATATTCAATGGATTCTTTGTTTTGTTTATTAATATTTCGTCTCCTGTAATTTTTACGCATCTGCGACCGTTATAGAGAAAAAAAGTAAAATCATTTTGGGTAATTCGCTAGAGTTGATTGAATTTTTCAATGAAAAAGAGAATAAGTGGGTTTTGACTGCTATTTTCATTTTGACGTTTAGGTTTGTTTTGAAGCATGTGAAAGTTGGTGGATGTCTCATCGTGTATTTGTTTAACAAATGGAAAATGAACCATGTTCATTTGAACATCTGGCTGATATCCATTTCAATTATGGTCTGGCTAATGGTAACGGACTTGAAGCTCAGAGGTTGTACGCACTAAGATTTGCCAATCGCTAGCTTCCCAACTATAGAACTTTTATAAATTCCCATCCGCACCTTCGGGAATACGGCAGATTTCAGACTCAAAGGTTTGATGCTTTCAGACTGCGATAAGCATGCAACCCAGTAGGAGGTGAAAATATTTTGAATGTTATCGACGAAAATCCTGGTATGAGTACTCGACAAATAGTAAGGGATTTGGATGTTCTCCATTCAACTGTTTGGAGGGTTTTTCACGAAAATATGCTATACACATATCATATCCAGCGCGTCCAAGGTTTGCTTCCGCGAGATTTTCCACGGCGCTTGCAGTTCTTCCGATGGATACCGCGCAACTGTACTAGGGATTCTGCATTTTTATCTCGTATCATTTTTACTGACGGAGCTCACTCCTCATGTGACGGAGGAGTGAATTACCACAACGTTCATATTTGGGCACAGAAAATCCACACATGATCAGACAATCTCGACACCAGGTATAGTTCAGCGTGAACATATGGGCAGGAATAGTAGGACATACTTTAATTGGTCCTTTTATTCTACCGCAAATTTCAAATGGTGCCACATATTTAAACTCACAACAGAACGAATTGCCTGTATTAGTGAAGGACGTGCCTCCACAAGTTCGTCAACAGATGTGGTTTATGCACGATGGGGCCCCCCTCATTTTCGAGTCATTGTCCACGATTATTCAGATACAGTGTTTCCCAATCGGTGCATTGGCAGAGCAGGTCCAATTGCTTGGCCCCCACCGTTCCCAGATTGCAACCCGCTGGATTTTTTTTTATGGGGACATGTAAATGGCCTAGTTTATGGTGCAGAACCATTGCCTCCCATCGAAGTTCTTACTGAACGAATTACGGATGCCTTCCACACCGTAACAAACACTCCAGGAATTTTAGAACGCGTACGGCAGTCTATGAGAATGAGAGTGGAAGTTTGTATCGCAGAAGGAGAAGGGCATTTCCAGCACCTTTTATAAAAAGTTAAGGTTCGTTAAGTTTCTCAGGTAATGTTTGAGGAAACTTGTAATTCAGATAACAAACCAAATAAGAAGCGTTTTTTGTTTTCATTGTGATAATAGGTTCCCATCTCTTGTTAAAAATTTTAATTGAATGTAGAAAATTATAAAAAAAATATTTTACTTTTTTTCTTGTAACGGTCGCAGATGCGTAAAAATTACAAGGCACAAAAAAATTATGAACAAAACGAAGAATTCATTGCATATGTGAATCCACCAGCGGCGCACTACAAAAAAGTTTATGGGGCGAAAAAGGGCTTGACCCCTGAAAAAATATTTCCCTGTAGAGTCTCACAATCACTCGGCATACTGAATGATGTAAACCCTAAAACTCAACCTATGTTTCTGATTTGATCTTAATATCGCAAAAACTGAAAGAGCTATGGAGAAAAAATTAAAAAAAACTTGAGACCTTAACGCTCTGTAGATCGGTAACGAATCGTTTGCGGACACATGTTTATGGATGAAAAAGTCCTATTTTGACCTGAGAAATACGCTCCTCATACTGAATTTTGGAACACCCTGTATATGTATAAGGTTCCATTTATTCATTATTCTTGTATCACATCCACTTTCAATAACAGTTATATCGATTTACAATATTTTTTACTTGATATTACTAGTATGTATTTGTATATATAATTCTAATTTTATTTATGTATCTATAACGAAACAAGTACATCCGCGTACTCGTCGTTGTGAGAAAACTTTTTTTCGCTTTGTACAAGTATTGTGTTTCAACTGATGTAATGTTTTCGCTGTGAATAAAGTTTTATTCTTTATTCATTTTTACCTATGGAATGTGGTATAAGAAAAATGATATTATCCAAGGTAATTATTCAATCTAATTATCCAACATTCATTCCAGAACCTGGCATATTTTTTAAATTATTTTTTTGAATCTATCACTGTTTCTGATGAATTTCAGTTGTACTGGTGGAATATTTTAGTAATTAGATCCAAGCTACGAAATAAATTACAGATTTGAAAAATGGTGAAATGTCAGTTAGTGCAGCTAACAAAGCCCATCAAATATCAAGAAAAACCTCAGAAGGGCGATTTGAGTAGACACCCTGATATTGCAATGAGAAATAAGGAGGTGCTTGCTTAGCGCGATTGTCTGCTATGAACAAGGCAGAGGTAGATACTCATTTTATGATTTTGGGAAATGTCTTGATGGTTGACGACGTGATGTTGGAACCAAGTCAGTTCTTCAATATGGACTAAACAGGGCTCCAATTGAACAACCGTCCTGGACATGTATTTACTGGAAACGGGTCCAAACCATATTTTTGGAATCATTGAAAACACACTTCGACCCAAGGAAGCATACAGAAAAAGTTCGTCTGTTGTTTGATGAGCATTCGACTACTTTCAAGCGTTAGATCCTGCGGTATTCGAATCACTGAAAACCCATTTTCACGAACTATATCGACTGTTTCTAAAGCAAACTCCTGGTAGTCGTATTATGAGACTTCAATTCGGAATATTGCTCAACAAAGCATGGAGAAAAGTAGCTTCTGCAGATGATGTTAGTGCAGAATCCTGAGCTACAGGAGTTAGTCCTTCCAATCCAAGCACCATACCAGATTATGCTTTTACACAAGAACCAAGTGAACTCACAACAACCTCTCAAAAAGACTACCCCGTCACAATTATAGTTCAAGAATAGGCTGCTAGTAGGGTCCAGAGGAAATGGCCAGTTGTGATTTTTGAATTTTATTATTTTTAAGGTTGATCTTATTAGAATTTATTATATTTTTGTAAATAACCCTAAAGTATAACGTGAAAGTGGAAATGTTGTGTCCGAAAGAAAAACATGAAAGAAGGGAATTTTGTGGCATAGTGGACAAATTATTAAATTAAAGAAAAAAAGCATCCTTAAGTGGGTGTCGAACCCACGACCTTATGATCTCTAGCCATACGCTCTAACCAACTGAGCCATTCGAGGACATAGAAATTGACACACACTCGTGAATCCTTTCCTTCCATAATTTAATGTTCATGTTAGAAATGAATCGAAGATCAAACGTACTTATCAATGGCCGTCGGGATCCGTTACCTGTCACTCCAACATTATCGTCAATTGACGATTTCAACAACAGATTAAGGAAGATGACCTCTAACCACTGCTAAGATTCAGCCAAATATATAATGTGAAAGTGGAAATATTGTATCCGAAAGAAATACATGGAAGAACGGAATTTTGTCGCATAGTGGAAAAATTATTAAATTGAAAAAAAAAACTTCCCCAAGTGGAAGTCGAACCCACGACCTTATGATCTCTAGCCATACGCTCTAACCAACTGAGCCATTCGAGGACATAGGAATCGACACACACTCGTGGATCCTTTCCTTCCATAATTCAATGTTCATGTTATAAATAAATCGGGGATGCTTTTTTTTTCTTTAATTTGATAATTTGTCCACTATGCCACACTATTCCCTTCTTTCATGTATTTATTTCGGACACAATATTTATACTTTCACATAATATATTTGGCTACATCTTATCAGTGGTTAGAGATCATCTTCCTTAATCTGCTATTGAAATCGTCAATTGACGATGATGTTAGAGTGACAGGTAACGGATCTTGACAACCATTGATGAGTACGTTTGTGTCGATTCCTATGCCCTCGAATGGCTCAGTTGGTTAGAGCGTATGGCTGGAGATCATGAGGTCGTGGGTTCGACTCCCACTTGAGGATGCTTTTTTTCTTTAATTTAATAATTTGTCCACTATTTCACAAAATTCCCATCTTTGTATAGTATAACATTCAAAATTGGAAAAAAATATAATTCATATTAACTATTTCAACTGGACCTTGAAAAAACTATGGCCAACTACCCCGGACTCACCCTATATTTCCAATCTGGTAAAATGTATGAGGGTTCATGGCCATTCCAACGAAAACATGTTTGTATATTTTTCGAGAATACAGTATACTAATTTTTTTAATGACAAAAAACAAAATATGTATAAGTATGCATAAAGGGCGAAAAAAATCATAATCATAATGAAATCACAGGGGAAAACTCTCTAGGAGAAAATTGTGCGGCTCAAAGAGCTTCAACAAACATTATAGTTTATACATATTGATAATTTAGGAGGTTTCTTAAATCCTAAAATAGCCGCCGTAATCGTGAAGTCGGGTCATTCACAATAGTATTTCTATTAAATCTACGTGATTGTATTCCTCTGGAGCCCATCCAAAATCTTATTCAGAAAAGTGAATTTGTGATAGAATTTCACACAAATTCCGATTTAGAATTTTTCCTGGAGAATTAACCATTTTATATCCATCATATCTTTCAAACTCAGGGATATCTTGAGCAATAATAGACATGAGACTGATATCCATAGGATATCCTGTGCTATCTGGGATGTTTTCTTACAAATGCTAACGTAATGATACCCTGGCAGGATTTTTCCAATATATTCACAACATTAGTTCAGGAAATAAAGAGGTTAGATTTTTATTTTTCTCTGTTCACATACTAAAATGAATTTGAAATTATATTAGCACTTATTTGGTCGGTATCTCAACGGGATATTTTTTTCGTGGTTCAATTGGACCTGTTCAGAACACAAAATAAACAGTATTGGTAACCATTTCCCACTTATGTCAATTACTTGAACTGATTCTGTCCAACTGATGCGTTGAATTTACCCCACTGTCAGGCATGCAAATATTATGAGACCATTCGTGTTTGGTTTCCAGCTTATGGAATTCAAAAATAAAAATGTTCAGTGATTTTTTGACTTATATTATTTCATCAGATTCTGGAAGGCTAAAAGATATGAGGATATTTTTAACATGAATATAAGTATGAAAAGTGAAATGATTTACAAAAATGTTTGGAGATGTAGTATATCCATTCTTAGTTGAATAAACTCATATTCAACTCAAAATATAGAGTTCATTCAAAATTGGTCAAATCATTATGTTGAATTATGAAGGAAAACGGAAAGAAATAAATGTTATTTCCCCTATAAAGTATATAGTAGACCAAATTGGGTGAAAACTGTTCGCCGCGTAAAAACCAGTCGATTACTTCGCTGACCACTTATTGCATAAATTACCGTAAACCACCACAGAATACTTCATTGGGTTTGGGGTTGAATCTATCAGTAGATCAGTGGTCTGTCTGGGCAGAGGCAGTCATGCATAGTAAACAACTGCAAGAACATTTTGTGCAGTAGACGAAAGTACCATCCTCATTAAACGACCCCGCACCATCCTTATGGAGAATGGCTTTCGGTTGAATTTCCTGAATTTTTGGTACCTATGTTGTAGATTTTGACTTCCTCGGCAAAAGTGTCTATGGGCACGAAAAAATCGACCGACTAGTTTTCGAGATGCAGGGTGTTAAATATGAAAAGTGAAGCTTTCTGCTCAGAATTTTCAACAATTCCGAGAATTGACAAACGCCCATTTATTCTGGGAATACCATGCCTCAATGATGGACAATGTCACGTTGATCTCGTATCCATTATACTTTTTCGTTTTGTGCTCTCAACAGGCTGAACAAAGAAAAATCCAATTCGATTAATTTTAAACCAACCAATGTGAGTTCTCTGATGAGAATTGAAGATTTAATTTAGCCTGGATGAACTCCCACAATCTCGATCGAAGTTAATTGACATTGTTTTTTTTATACAGGGTGTATCGAAAATAGTTGTACGTCAACCCCTCGTTTTTTAGTTCGGCTAGGGGAGAACATGTCATATATACACGGTGATCCAAAAGTACTTCGACAAACTTCAGGACGTGATGCCTCACAATATTCTGATATAAATTGTCCAAATGAATATATTCCCGGAAACGCTTTGTTTCCAAGATACAAGTTTTATTTTTATTTTCGTTTTTTTCAAATTACTTTCGAAATAATGACCTCAATTGAACGAAAATTGGTATTGGGAGGTTTTTTGAGGTGTCGAATTTGAACCTGATGTTATTATTGCTCCTACTCGTAGGGGGCGCCACCTTCACGTCTTTTTCTTTTTTGAAAATTCATAACTTTTTGAAGCGTACTTTCAACAGTTTTTTTAGTGAAAAATCAATTTCTTTATCATATCTACGTAAAAAAGCTACACTTGTTACAAGTCGCTATGAGCAACCGTTTTCTAGATATTTGTCGATCATTTGATAATCGATGCGTGTTAAGTTTTACCATTATTTTGCATTTTTCACAAGAATGCTTAGGAAATGAATTTGACATTTGAGTAAGTAGTTTTGATTTTTTGTAGGGGGCGCCACCTATTCTATTTATTATGACTCATTTGAAATAGTTATTTTTGTATCAAGGGTGCAAAAATCTGTATTTGTTTTAATAAAATTTGCAAAAAATATCAACATTTTATTTCAAGAAATTTTGAATATGTAGAATAAAATAAAATGAAGGTAACTAAATTGTATTAAAAAAAATCATAGGATACTTTACCAAGGAAAGGAATAGATAAAAAGTTTATTTTTGGTAAAGTATCCTATGACATACAAAATATTCTTTGCCGCTACAAAGAGAATATTCTTTCTACACCACTGACAATATAGGTGGTGAATTGGTAAACACTGAAAACAAAATGCCACTCTTATATAAATCAGGGGTATAAAAATATCTTGTTCTCATCCTAATTGCAATTCTCAATACATTGGTCAAAGAGGCCGTAGGATCCATATAAGTATTTCGGAACACACCAAAATCATTGGGAAATTTCTAAACACGGATCTTGAATCCTACAACACAAACAGTTCATTCGCCAACCCTATCCTAAATTCTTAACACCACTTTGATATTAACCAAGACCTTAAAGTTTTACACATTTGCTCCAAGGGAACTCGTTTGAATTTACTCGAAATCTTTAAAATAAATCACACTTTGAAAGATGCCTCTGTTAACTCTCCGAATGAACAGATCAATTTTGATTGTTTAAAATTGTTTAATCCAATAAATTTTCTATAGCCTTCACAATTTTCTCCACAAACTTCAACGTGTGGTTATTCGATTTGCTCTGATCTTACACTCGCATTATCATGGAAGTTACAATTCCACTTGTTGTGTCCTAACCCTCACTCTGCAGTCTTTCAGTCTATGTTCCATGCTACTCATGACAGTTGACAACTTCATTCATTATTTCGCATCTAATGTCATGAAATGTTCACACATCGTGCTAAATTTGATAGTTTGTTATAATTCTACCTTTAATATTGATTATAATATTCCTTTGCTCCATGTACTGCGACATATTATGTACGGCCTCGTTCCTATGGAGGTACAGTTGTCCTAACAATCTAAGTTGTGGACATAACCTGATGGATTATTTTCGTCAGATAGTTTTGATTTGCTCTGCCACGGCCTTACATTGATCTCAGATGGAGTAATTGATTCACTTTACTTTTTATAACCTTTTGATGTATTACTCAATTGTAGTTTATGAAATTTCCTCTCCATGTAAGTACATAAAAATATTGTTCTATCATTGTTTTTCTATCGATATATTCTCTGTTTAACCGACGAAATCAAAAAGAAGGAGGTTCTCCAGTCGACGCGTATATTTTTTTTTATTTTTTTTATGATCACACATAACTTTTTACTGAGACGTCCGATACTGATAATTCCTCTCACAGTGGATGGGGTGTCGAAGGTGGTCCCATTTGAATTTGAGAGATGAAATCCACCCCTAAAGGTAGCAAAATGAAGGATATTGATCACTCACCCTCTGAATTCTGGTCCGTTAACCGATTCTATCAGGCATAACTTTGTACTGGGTTCTTAGATTTGGGAGATTTCTTTTGAATAGCTAGGGTATACCTTATATTTGGATTTCAAATGAAATTATCCACCCTCACGGGTGGAAAAATAGGGGGTAATTGATTTTTCACTTGTGAACATTGGCACACACATACGTAGTTGACAAAGACAGATCGCTACTGACATTATTTTTGTTCCACATCCGTCAAAATTATGATATTCTATGAGAGGATGGAATGATATACAAAGTAATGAAATAAACTAACCAGAACAACAAAAATAATTTATATAACAACAAATAGTAAAAGTAGATAATCACATTATTCAACTGGTGATAGTTGAAGTAAGGTGGGTAAGTAAGTATTTTGGAAGTAATCAAAAAATAAGTGGGTAGTAATTAGCATATTTTAGCCACAAAAAATTTAAAAATAAAAACTTTCTAACAAAAAATCAAACCGACGAAATACGGAACTGAAAAGTAAAAAATTAAATAAACCTTTTTTTCTCAGTAACTTAGCTCCTAAACTAATGTAAGTACCTGATTTTGAGTCGGCGCCAAACGAACAATCAAAGAACATCATTAAATTACTTAAAAAAAATTATCAGAATGTCACCGCCCAACTCGATGCCATCATTTTACGCCTTACCCAATTCATTTGCTTGTTTGGCGCCGACTCAAAATAAGTTACTTACATTAGTTTAGGAGCTTAGTTACTGAGACTAAGAAGGTTTATTTTACTTTTTACTTTTCAGTTCCGTAATTCGTCCGTTTAATTTTTTATTAAAAAGATTTTATTAGAATGTTTTAACATTAGCTGAAGATGGTTCTGTCTGGTACCGAAACATGTCTGATCATTCAGAGTAAATAAATGTTGTGGAAACGATTTTGACATTATTTCCCTCTTCATCACCTGCACTCCTACATATATAAATATATATATATATATATATATATATATATATATATATATATATATATATATAATCAAACATTCTTCATTGTTGAGAACGTCGCATAGTCATTTCATGTATACAGGGTGAGTAAAAATACAGTCCAAGTTTCTTAGAAAAATGCGGTTTTTTTCCAATGAATATACTGTATTTCGGGAAAACATCGGTTAATTTTGATGATTTCGGTATAGGTCTTCGGACTCATTTGTCGGCTACATACTTTAGAATATTCAGGTTTTATTGATACCAGGGAACAATTCTTCTTGTTGAAAAATACTCGGAGTAGTTTAGTGCGGTACCTATTCCAAGAATGCAATATCTTATATACATGGTGAATGAGATGTCTATCATTTGAAAGCCCTGTTTCCAAAGAATCTAGAGAAATATTTTATATGATTTCTGTGAAATGTGGAGTTTCTACAAAATGGGGGATATTATCCAATCAAGCCGACGAAAGCCTAGCAATGGATCATTTGGCATACAATCAACAAATCAATGGTGGGGGTATTATACTTCCCAAAATTCTACAAGAAAATCCACGATAGTGAATATCTAGGTTTTTAGGATATTTATTCGATGAACTCATTTTGAATATGTATATCAGGAGTGTCACGTTATTCTGAGTAACAGATTCGAAAATTTGTCGCTCAAAGATTCATATTTGTATTCAAACTGAAAACATTGCGCGGCAAGCTTTTGAATCTGGTACTCTCAGAATAGCGTGACATCCCAAAGAAATTATGTTTTCCTTTTAAGTGCAATTTGATAAAATCTTGTCTTTAAAAAGTTTTTTAATTCTTTTAATTCTTTTCAGTCATCCATGAAGTCAACTGACTTGAATCATTTAATTTTGACAAAAAGTTCGAAATTTCTGACCCCAAAAACCCATTCATATCAATCTTGGATAGAATCTCAAAACTCGTCTGCCATTTTGAGTTATTTTGACAAAACAATTATCATCTCTGGCCTCAAAAACCCCTACATACCATCTATAAATAGAATCGAATCTTAATTCACAAAACTCGTCCGTTTTGCGCGGCAAGATTTTGTATCTGCTCGTCACAGAATAACCTAGGGCAAACAATCAGAGAAATTATATTTTCCCATTCAGTGAATTTGTTTAAAAGTTTGTCTTACTTTTTTTTATGATTTTTATCCAATTATTTTCAGTCATTCATGAAATCCATCATCTTATTGAATTCTAACAAAAATGTATAATATCCGACCCCAAAAAAACCCAATTTTGAATAGGCCATATTATTAAAAAACACGTCGCCATCTTGAATTCGTGGATTCAAAAAATCATGATCTCCGATCTCAGAAACCCCCACATACCAATTTTCATTGGAATCGGGGTATAACCACAAAACTCGTCGCCATATTGGAGCCGCCATCTTGAATTTATGAATTTTGACAAAAAATTCGTGATCTCTGTCCACGAAAACTCCCGCGTACTAGTTTTGAATAGAATCGAACCATAATCACAAAACTCGTTCGCCATATTGTTTTTGTTTTTTCTCTAGCAAGAATTCTATAATGCATTGTCCCCGGAATTATGTACACCTACTCAATTTCACGTTAATCGGACAACAAGAAGTGGGTCAAATTTAACTTCTAAGATTTGAATACAAACTCACAGACAGGTGAAACTAAATAAAAGCTAGTAATAACTCCACTTTTCTCCATTCGTAATAATTTTTTCCAAAATTGCCGCCATATTGGTGGTCACGTGACATGTAAAAATCGATTTTCAGATTTTCCGATATGCAGAAATGATCCCTTATAAACTATTTCTTGTAACACTGATTATACACCTTTTCCCCATCTCTTGCAAACATTATGGCCCACGCTGTGTAATAAATATATAGGCGCTATTTACTTTTTGACATTGACAAGATTGGACTCAAAAACTATAGCAGTTTCGCCCGCAAATCTGAGTACTTCTTCAGGAATAATTCAATTGAAA